>PVIY010005458.1:0-94442 GCA_004026745.1 Myrmecophaga tridactyla
GGTTGGGTTGCACTTGGAGTGGAAATGTGGGGCAGGTATGTGCCCTGTGGGCTGGTGGAGTAGGGGTGCCTGGAGTGCAGGGAATGGGAGCAGGTGGTGGGGTTCAGGTGCGTGGGGTATGGGGTGAGTCGCTAGTCATGTGGCTGTGCTGGTGAGGGTAGCGTGCCCAAGGAACGTGGCCTGGCTTACTTCCTAGTCCCAGGCTCCCATCCATGCACTCCTGCAGGCTTGTGCCTCCATGCCAGGCTCCAGCTTTCCCCCTCTTAGTTCCTCGGCCTTGGCAACCAGGGCTGCCCCATGTGGTGCAGAAGGCTCTCCCAGGTCAGCCACACTCCCGAACTGCGGTCTCAGTCACCCTCCTGTGCTTTCTCTAACTTTTCCATGGAGCAGCGCTAATCTCATGTTACTCTATTCGGCTGTCTTTCTGAGACTGTTGTTTTATATTAAGAAACCATAGCAGAAGTTTTGTTCTGTTTCACTTTTACACATTTACCAGAGTTATGTTAATTAGCAAATAAATTATAATGCCTATATTTGTCCTGCCTTTCTTTTAAAGTTTTTCCTTGTGCAGATGGAGCTCTTACCTATAGCTCAACACATATGCTTTTAGAGAAGTATTAGAGCAAAGCAGTGCAAGTGACAATTTGGCTGTTTCTATGACCTATAGTTTTTTAAGAATAACTAAAACCATGACTGACAACACTGTACCATTGCTTAACATCATACAGGTTAGTATCAGCATATAACATGGACGGTGAGAACATTGTCAAAATTTTAGGAATTTTATACAATCTCTAAATATATGAATAATATTTTACCTATTCAATTTTAGCCAGCAACAGGAGAGAAAATCCCCTTTAATCACTGTAATACTTCCCAAACACCTCCTATGCAATAGGTTAAACTATTTCAACATTTTACTTGCACAAGGCGAGAGAATAAATTATTTGTAATAGTTTTTCCCTTAACAGTGAGAAGACCTGTCTTCTGAAATAAATGAGGAGAAACCCAAGAATATTAACAAGGGTATTATTCTGAAGTAAGATCTTTTGTTTTATAAACAGAGTATTCAGATGATTATGATAAACTTTTAAAAAAAATTTTACATTAAGAGCAGACTAACAATCCACATTATTTTAACAGGGAGAAAACTAAACCTTAGTTTCGTATGAATACTCAGCTTAACACAAAAGCTTTCATTTTAAAAATATATGATACACAAAGCTTTTGAACCTGCATACTTCCTTCCAATAGCAGTATTATAAAGAAGGAAAGAGACAAAGATACTACAAAAATAATGGAAGAAGGAAGAAATTTATGCTTGGGTTTGGAGCACAACCAGGCATTTATATACTTTATACTTAGAACACATAAATGAATACTTTATAATATGCCTAAAATCTCTCAGTCCAATTTAGCACTACCTTCAGAGGACAGAAAAGCCCAAAGTTTAAAATATAATCAGCTTTTTTTATATTTAAGGGGTTTATATCCAGAAAAAAAAACCTCAATTTTTCTCAACATTATTTCTACCTGCTAAATAATACCAGGAATATGTTAGTTTACGAAGTTAAGTTATGGTTTCTGAAAACTAGTTCAGAGTTCTACTTATTTAAATGCTACTTTCTTATTTAAAGGTATTACAAGTATCATCTCTTCTATGAGGACTTCTTAGGCCATACTTCATCTATCTGCTTTTTTAATCCTTCCAGCATTTTTATTCCTTCATTATGACTGTCTTACACCATGCCCTGGTACAAGTATATTCTAACTAGAATATAGAACCTTTGAAGCTAATACTTATGTCTTTTCTATTCACGACAGTATTTATTAACAACAATATATTGATTGATATTAATAAAGTTACAACAAATCCAAAGTCTTCCACATACTGAGGTAACAAATGGTCAAGTAACCAAAAGCCAGATTCTTTGATATACAAGTAGTCAAGATTATAAACAAATCAATTTCTATTTCTACGGAACTTAACTGATTTCTTAAATAGAGTATATTTGAAGCATCAGCATATTCTTATTTATACTATATGTAAGTATTATTATTACTGAGTGCATCACTCAGTTTATGTAACTTAACTTACCTAGTTAGGCTATTTTAAGAGGAATTTTGAGAATGTATTTATAATACTAGCCTATTTTTTCAGTAAGCTTATATAGATTTAGGGAGATCATACCCAAGCAGAATGAAATTGCATTTGTTCAATTCAAAATTTATCATAAAATTCGTTTTCTCAGAGGTTGAAAAAAATCTTTGTTTTCATAATATCTTAAAATACAAATAATTTTAAAAGTACATTGACTATCAAGTTCTGGAAAATAAACTGCAATTGTTTAATTTGTCCCAAGCCTAAATTCAGGAAAAACTTTTCCATATCTCTCAAAGAGCTTTCATTTTATTTGATGAAACTTGGTAATAAGATTTTATTCAGTTACTCTGATCCCAAGGCTATTTATATATTAATAATGACCTGATTACTAGTTACCACTGCAAAAGTATTAGTGGAAAAAATTATATTAAAAACATAGCCTAATCTAAAGCATTTTTGTGCTTACCAATTCTAATCTCCAGGCCCAGTGAAAAAGAATTCTAAAGCACACCTGGCCATGTCTTTCTGTGCCTAGCCCTCCCTGTAACTGCTTTAGGTGGTTGGGCCTTAGGGCAGGGATAGGCTGCACAGGCTTGTTGAGTTTGGATTTGAAAGTTTTAGGTGAGGGCCATGGAATTTTGAGAGTTCCTATCCCTTCTCTTAACTATTTCCAATTATCAGATTTATTTTGCTAAAAGTTGTGACCATTGGAAAAGGTCTTCGCTTTTTCTAGAGGCAGCCATTTGGCAGTTTTCTGCTGCCTTAAGGAAATTCCAGGGGCGGTTTCTTTCTAATGTCCAGATTTATTTACAGTAATTACAAAACTAAGGTTTTGAATCTTGCCTTTCAGAGTTTTTTTTCTTTTCTCTTTTTACTCTTTTACTTCAGAAGTACCAATTTATATATTTGTACCAGGCATCTAAGTATTTCTAAGCAGTTCAAATAGAGCTCTTTAAGAATTTTCTTATCAATTTGTTATTACCATCTGGAGGAATGAGAATATACATTGAAAATGCATACAGACAGAAGTAGAAAATTAGTTACACACACACACACACACAAAACAGAAACACAGAAATACTTTTGAGAAGGACAAATAAAAGATTGAGTATATTATCTCATCTCATTTCCACCTTTTTGCAGAACAATTCTAACTGTAATATCTTTAACTTTAACTATAATGATATTGTTTTTATTTTAAATCATACTGAGGCCTGATTATGTTACAGAAATAAAACCTTTTTTATAGACTCATAACCAAAATCTTTTCAATTTTCATTATAGCCCATAGGTTCCCTTTTTTGCTTGTTTGTTGTATGGTGGAGTCACATTTAATTTTTTTTCCTATGTGAGTTTCTCATTATTGCAGCACCATTTGTTGAATTTTTGTTTGTTTGTTTTTTGCTTGTTTGTTTTGTTTTGGGGGAGGTGCATGGCCCAGGAATCAAACCCAGGTCTCCTGCATGGCAGGCGAGAATTCTACCAGTGAGCTACACTTGCACCCCCTCCATAGGTTCCCTTTTTAAAAGAATTTCCGTAATCAATAACCAGTTAGGAATATTTGACCAATACAAATGCAGGAACACATCAATTAATAACTAGACTGAAGACACCAGCTAACAAACAGGCATTAAATACTTAATACACTGACAAGTAAACAAACACCAACGATTACTATACCCAGGTAACACACCGGCTGGCATTTAAGCAGGCTTACTTAACTTCATTAAATACCAACTAATTTTTGGATTACTCATTTTTTAGTTGTATAGTCAACAGACAAATTTAGGCCAGACCCTGTACAGATCACACACCAAATACATCACCTAATTAAACAAACATAAAACAATCTAACAATTAGCCAATACCTAGGTAATACACTGGCTAACATTTAAACAGCCCTATTTAATTTCATTATTAAACACCAGTTAATTGTTGGATTAGGTCAGGGCTTCAAAGTCTGTGGAAGATGGTGCCAAAAATCAGAAGGTGGAGAGGTCAGAACAAGGGGGATTGTTCTGGAAGCATGACCCTGGCCTAGGTCAAGGGGACCTGAACCTCCTATTTACGCCCTGACCCACTTTTACCCTGATGGCCCACTCACCCACTCAGACACCAATTAATTGTTGGATTGTGTCAGAGCTTCAAGCCCTGTGCAGTATGGCTTGAACCACCTATTTACTTCCCAGCCCACTTTTACCCTAATGACCCACTCACCCAGTCAGATGTCCAGACATGGAACTGGAAACTGTTTTTCTTTTTGAAGCTTTCTTAAGGCACCAAAAGTTTCTGGAGTGCCAGCAGAACAGATAAACCCTGGTTGCCAAGCCTCAGACTAAATTCAGTCCAGCAGCCACAAAAGGCTCAGTTACCTGGATCACCTGCTCTGCTGGGACTCCAGAGATTCAGGCATTCGTCCCAGAGGGTTGCCAAATTGTTACCAGAGAATGGCCATAGATTCTTTTGCCCAACGTGCTCAATAACCAATTTCTGAGACACCGGGATTTCAAAGAGAGAGTTTATTACTAGGCATGTAGTAGGAGAGCAGATGGCCTAGAAGCCCAAAATCTGTCTCTTCCCTCTTTCTATCCTTTAAATTACCCTTACTGGTATTCCTCAATTCTGTGCCCTCTTCCAGACCTCCCTCTCCTGTCTTTTTTGTTGTTGTTCTTTTTCAGCCAACAGAACTCCCTTTAGTATTTCTTGTAGGGCTGGTCTCTTGTTGACACATGCTCTTAGCATTTGTTTGTCTTTGAAATTTTTAATTTCTCTCTTTTGAAGGACAATTTGGCTGGGTACAGAACCCTTGACTGGAAGTCCTTCTCTTTCAGGGTCTTCAATACATTATACCACTGCCTCCTAACCTCTATAGTGCTAGTTGAATAGTCTGAACTCAGTCTTATTTGGTTTCCCTTGTATGTAGTAGATTGTTTTTCTCTTGCCACTTTCAGTATTTTCTGCTTCTCTTTAACATTTGACATACTAATTAGTATGTGTCTTGGAGTATGCCTATTTGGAATTCATTGGGCTTTTTTGATTTGCATATGTATGTCTTTTATAAGGGTTGGGAAGTTTTCCCCCATTGTATCCTCAACTAATCATCCTAGCCCCTTACTCTTTTCTCTTCTCCTTCTGGGACACCGATGGTTCTTATATTTGTGTGCTTTGTTTTGTCCATCATTTTCCTGAGATCCAATTAAAAAATCTTCCATCTTTTTTGCCACATACTCTTTTGTGTGTTCAAAATCCGTTGTCCTTTACTTCACTTATTCTTTCTTCTGCCTCTTCAAATCTGCTGTTGTGCGTTTCTAGCATATTTTTTATTTGGTCTACAACATCTTTAATCTCTATGCTATCTGCTATTTTTCTATTTATTTTTTCAAATTCCCCTTTCTGTTCTTTAGTGTCTTCTTGATCTCCTTTATGTCATTAGCCATCCCATTGATTTTACTTAGTTGAGTTATATGAACATCTTTGATTAGTTATTCCAAAGTCTGTGTCTCCTCTGGTGTTTTAATTTGGTCATTAGGCTGGGCCATATGTGTCTGCATCTTCATATGCTTAGTGATCTTCTGTTGCCTTCAAGGCTTCTAAATATCCTGTTAGGGTTATTTGAAGATGATTTCCTTCAGTTGTCTAAAGCTTTGTATTTGAGGAATTATTGTTGTTCTAGTTTGCTAGCTGCCGGAATGTAATATACCAGAAAAGGAATGGCTTTTAAAAAGGGGGATTTAATAAGTTGCTAGTTTACATTTCTAGGGCCAAGAAAATGTCCCAATTAGAAGAAGTCAATAGAAATGTCCAACCAAAGGTATCCAGGGAAAGATACCTTGGTTCAAGAAGGCTGATGAACTTCAGGGTTTCTCTCTCAAGTGAGAAGACTCATGGTGAACACAGTCAGGGATTCTCTCTCAGCTGGAGGGGCACATGGTGAATATGGTGACATCTGCTAGCTTTCTCTCCTGGCTTCTGGTTTCATGAAGCTCCCCGGGAGGCGTTTTCCTTCTTCATCTCCAAAGGTCGCTGGCTGGTAGATTCTCTGCTTTGTGGTGCTGCAGCATTCTCTGCTCTCTCCGAATCTCTCATTCTCTAAAATGTTTCCTCTTTTATAGGACTCCAGTAAACCAATCAAGACCCACCCAAACGGGTGGAGACACGCCTCCATCTAATCCAGTTTAAGAACCACTCTTGATTAAATCACATCTCCAGGGAGATAATCTAATTACAGTTTCAAACATTCGATACTGAATAGGGATTAGAAGAAACGGCTGACTTTACAAAATGGGATTAGGCTTTTCCTAGGGTACATACATAATTTCAAACCAGCACAGGTGTGGAGCAGTATGGGGGCATGGGACGGGGCACAACAGGTGATGGGTTGCAGTGCAGGTATAGGCACAGGTCGGGGGATACTATGCTGGTGCCTGTGAACATGAGGTGTGGGGCACAGGTGTGGGGTTGTGGATGTGTGGTGCAGGGGCTCTGGGGTGTATGTCTTTTATAAGGGTTGGGAAGTTTTCCCCCATTGTATCCTCAACTAATCATCCTAGCCCTTTACTCTTTTCTCTTCTCCTTCTGGGACACCAATGGTTCTTATATTTGTGTGCAGGGGCTGTGGGGGTGGGGTGCAGCTCAGGCAGCCCTTAGAGTAAAGGAGCAGGGTGTAGCATGCAGGGCACAAAGGTAGGTCATGGCAGGAGGCAGATGGAGGGGGCTCTGCAGATGCCAGGGGCTGGTGTGCGGGCAGAATGTGAGTGGATGTGTGGAGCATGGGTGTTGTGTGTATCAGGGTGGGGGATACGAGACACAGAGATCAGGGCACAGGGAGGGCAGGGTGCAGGTGTGTCCTTGCACAGGGGAAGGGGCTCTGGGGGTCCTGGATATGGTTCTGCCAGCGTGCAGGGGCAGGGAACAGGTCATGGGTGTTGCGAAACACGGATCAGGCGCAGGTGTTGAGCTGTAGAGGGGGTCTTGGCGCGAGTGCATGGGGTGGGGTGCAGGGCTCCACAGGCGTTCAGGGTGGGGGTTATGTGGCACAGATGTGCATGTGAGTACTTGCCAGGTGTGGGAGCAAGATGCGTGTGTGTGGGGGGGGCTGGGCAAGGGTGTGTACGTACTGGCAGGGAGGGTGTGGCTGTGGACGTGTGCAGGTCTGTCTGGGAGATAGGCCCTGTTGTGCGGTGCACAGAGCTCAGGGGCAGTGGAGTGGGGCCAGGTTGTACAACTCTGTGGGTTGGGGGTGGATGTGGCCCTGGTATGAAAGTGAGGGCCTGCAACTTGGCTGAGGTGACTGCCTATAGGGGGCAGGGATGGGGACAGGGCTCGAGGGGCTGAACGCAGGTGTGCGGGTCTGGGAAGGGGTAGGGCGAGACTCTGCGCTTGCACAGGGGAGGTGGGTGGGGCTGGGGCAAGCCTGCAGGTGTGGGAGGGGTGGGGGAGCTTTGGGTGCAGTGGGGAGAGCAGGTGATGGGGTTCAGGTGCATGGGGTGTGGGAGGAGTCACAGGTTGCGGAGCAGGGGCAGCACACGTGGCTGTAGAGTGTTCAACGAGCGTGGCTTGGTGTTCTAGTTTGCTAGCTGCCAGAATGCAATATACCAGAAACGGAATGGCTTTTAAAAAGGTGAATTTAATTAACTGCTAGTTGACAGTTCTAAGGCTGAGAAACTGTCCCAATTAAAACAAGTCTATAGAAATGTCCAATTTAAGGCATCCAGGGAAAGACACCTTGGTTCAAGAAAGCCAGTGACGTTCAATGTTTCTCTCTCAGCTGGAAACGCACATGGCAGCATCTGCTGGCTTTCTCGTGGCTCTACAAAAGGAACTTTCCCCCAAATGTTTCTTCTTTTAAAGGATTAATGGGTGGAGTCACAACTCCATGGAAGCTATCTGATCAAAAGTTACCACCCACAATTGGGTGGGTCACATCTCCATGGGAACAATCAAAATGCTCCCACCCAGCAATATTGAATGAGGATTAAAGAACATGGCTTTTGCGGGGTCCAGCACAGATTCAAACCGGCACACTTGGCTTACTTCTTTGTCCCCGTCTCCCTGCGGTGCACTCCTGAGGGCTCCAGGCTCTCTTCCGTTGGAAAGGGGTACATTAGGCTGTTTGCACTAGCTGACTGGTCTCCAGTTCTCTGCATCTTAATTCTTCAGCATTTGCAACCAGGCCCTCCCTATGTAGTGTAGAAAGCCCCCTCGGGTCACTTACACCTGGGAATCACTGTCCCAGTCATTTTTTCTGTCACTTCTCTAGCTCTTCCTTGGAGCAGGGGTGAACTCAACCATCTATTCTGCCATCTTCCCGGAGCTCCCCCATTTTATTTTTTAAAAGTCTGAAGAAACCTTGGTAAAATACTGATTTGCTTCAAATGGGTAATAACACCAAATTTTAGCATTTATAAAATAGCTCATAGTAAAGAGTATGGAGCATCAGTAAAATAAAAAAAGAATGAGGTGATCTACATGCCCTGATTTGGAATTATGTGTAAGGCATATTTTGGGGTGAAAATTTCAAGGTGCAATACTGTATGTCTATAATACTACCATTATAAAGTTATAAAAAAATAGCTTTTACTATATATCTTTCATGCTGTTTGAATTTTTTTTAACCATGGGAACGTATTAGCTAGTACAAAAATTAAATATTAAAAAATAATGATTAGGAATATAAAAGTTAGTTTCCTTTTTGGCCACACTCTATTTTGGGTCTCATCACAATGCATCCGGATTCTTTGCCCTTAGTAATCGTACGCTCCTCTGACTAGGGATAATGGACTTGTGACTGTTTTACTCAGTCAGTCCACAGGCATTTAAGTGTCTACATATTCCAGGAATACATGCAACTCAGCCCTTTATTTATGGAAAAGTGCATCATGGCTCTCAACTGTGAGGCCAAAGTCATGAAGCAAGAATATCTCATGCAGACTTGGAAACACCTTTCCCATTTGCTAGAGATGCCTAAGTTCTAGGTGTGAGCAAATAAATTCATATTCTAGCTTTGTGTGGACTTTCCCTGGATTCTGTGGCTTGTCCTATGGTGACTGTGTTTCAAAGAGAGATGAACACTATGGACGAAATGCCCTGGCAACACAGTTCACACATCAGAGGAGCCAGAGTTTCTAAATTAGAAAGGCTAAAGTGGTTCTTTCCTGTCCTGGAGCCAAAACAAAAACAAAAATAAATGGTATTAACACATTATCCCACCCTGCCTTGGTCTCCTTACCTTGCTCTGGTGTAAAGCTAACTCATGTAAGGCATTCCCTTGAATTGCATGGACTAATATAACACAGGGACTACATAATCTGAATTTGTGAAGTTGATTCAAAACTAGTCTGTATTCAGGATTAAAGAAGGAGAAAATGTTACTTGTTTCATTTTCTCTTTGTGCTGGTTTGAAACAATTATGTACTCTGGAAAAGTCATGTTTTAATCCTGATCCAATCTTTGTGGGCCAGACCTATTGTTTAGAGTGGGAAACTTCGATTGGATTGTCTCTATGGAGATGTGACACACTCAGTTGTGGGTGTGACCTTTTGAATAGATGGAGATGTGACTCCACCCATTCAAGGTGGGCCTTAATTAAATTACCAGTCCTTTAAATGGGGTAATATTTTGGAGAAAACTCAGAGCGGACATAGCCAACACAAGAATTATAAGTTTGGAGATGCGGAAAGGAAATGCCCCCAGTGAAGCTATTTGAAACCAGGAGCCAAAGGAGCAGCAGACGCCAGCCACGTGCCTTCCCAGCTGACAGAGGGGTTCTGGACCCATCAGCCCTTCTCAAGTCAAGGGTCTTTCTCTGGATGCCTTTTGGACATGTTAATGGCTTTAGAACTTTAAACTTGTAACGTAATAAATTCCCATTTTAAAAGCCATTCCGTTTCTGGTATTTTACATTCCAGCAGCATTAACAAACCGAAATGTTCTTCACTGGCAGGGCTTTGCAGTGCTGCTCTCTACTTGGTGAATAGTTTGGTAGTAGCTCATTGGGCTTGACCAATGTCAGGCATCCCTGCTGAGGGTAAAAACACTTGCTGCAATCCCAGCCCTCTCTATTTTCTTAAAAGTCAAAATTGCTTTATTTCTATTTCTACTAGAGTCAATTTTTTTAAAAGTGTGAATTCAACTGTTTGGGTGACCAAGTAGAAAGCATAAGAAGCTAATCCTTAAGTAATAAGTGTCTGTATTTGTGCTATATAGATAATCTTCTAAGTGACCTGTTTATTTCTCCAAATAATGAGTCAGAGATTGGTTTCCACTCCAGAAATATCCATCTTGCTCTAAGCAAAAGTAACTGTGGGTCATATTCCTGGTCATCTGTTCTCTTGGATACATTTCCCCAAGTGTGGATGATGTGTTCAATGCTGTTGCATTCAATATTTGGGAAAATTCTTTAAAGATTTGAATGCTTATCTAGAGCTTCACCTTGGAATATCATGTTATGGTATATCATGGTGCTTTAGTCTAACTTTTAACTTAACATGCTATAACCTTACTATACATTGAGTACACATGTGCTACAGGTAGAACTGGGCAGAAAAGATAACCTTGTCCTTGCAGATTTTCGTAAGTATTTTCAGTCCAAGAAACATATACCGGGAGGAATTTGTAGAATGTAGAAATAAATTTAAAAAAAGAACATTTATTTCCTTCACTTTATATGTTAGCAATCAATGCCACCTAAGTAGCAAAAACTATATAAAGGTTATTTATTGTATTCATTACAATAATCCTGTTGCTTAGAAATTACTCCATTTTATTTAGATGGAGACAGAGGCTCAGAGAGATGAAAGAGCTTCCCAGAGTCTAATATTTAAGTATCAGAGCCAGGATTTAAACTGACTTCCACGTTTGTGCTTTTTCTAACGTGATACATAGTACGTGCAACATTAATTAGTCCCTTTCTCTTCTCGAGTTTGGTCGCCATCATCTTTCAGATGGAAAAGGAGCTGTGAGAAACATTAAGTTCTGAAACACAGGTCCCAGATCTCTCCAGAAAGATTTTATCCAGGGTAAACATAACAGGAGATAAGATATTCCAGTTGGGCCTCTAAGGTCACAGCCTCCTTTTCCTTGTTGTCTGACTACATGCAGGTGTGCTCGAAGTACCACAGTAATTTATAATGGAAATGAATTGCTCAAAGATGCTTGGGGCACAAGCCATGTCCCATTTCTTTATTTTCTCTGCTTTAATGGAAACCCTATACCAAGAGTGGCAGGAAGGCCGTGAATGCCATGGGAAGAGAGGGCCCTCCCCCCTTCCTTGAACTGGCCAGGACCTCGGGAGGCTCAGAGTCTCCAGACCCCAGACTCCAGCAGCATCCAGCTCTTTGGCCATGAGTGTGGTCACTGTCAAGGCTCACCTTAGCCTCGCGACGCAGCTCCGTCTGTGTGGGGGCGGCTGCACCCCAGCTCCGTGACTAGCCGGCAGAATCCCCCCACCGAGGGCTGTACCGCTCCGCACCCTCCCTCTGAGCCCCACTCGCTTCTGGGCCCCCGCACAGTGCAGGCCTGCGGCCCACATGCCGGTCCCTTCCCCTTTCACAGTGAGAAGAGGGTTCTCCCCAGGGCCCTTTCTTCTTTCACCGCCCCTGGAGTGGGCCCTGTGGACACGCCCACTTTCTCTGTTTTCATCCTTTGAAACATGCAGGGTACATTTCATCTTCTCAGCAAATAAAACACTTCATGGCCGCCTTAAGCCTTATGGTATATTCTTTGAGGCAGCTCACACCTGCTGCCCCAGCACTGCCTGCTTTTCCACCAGAAAAATGAAAGATGACTTTCCCAATGGGGTATGAGGAGGCCCAATCTTAGAAACCCAAAGGCAGACTACCTAATTGTGATGAAGAAAATACTTCCAATTTCTTCTAGATGAGTTTGCAGTAGTGAAAACAGCACAGGGTCATTTCTCATGAGGCCACCCTGCAACACTTAATTCTCAGCAAAGCACTCTTTAACATTTCCTTCCAGTTATGTTATGGAAATCATGGGGAGAAAGGGAGAAAGAGAAGAAAAGGAAAAAACAGTAAAGGAAGAATAAAATGTATTGAGCCTAAGAGATACAAAAGAAATAATTTTTTTTTTAATTTGCATATGGGCAGGAGGCACCAGGGATCAAACTCCAGACCTCCAGCAGGGCAGGTCGGAGCTCTGCCTGCTGAGCCACGGCAGCCACCCCAAAAGAAATAATTTACGTGGAGAGACAGAGAAAAGCCAGTATTAAAAGAGAGACTGGGGAAGAGTTTATGCCACAAGTTAGATGGAAACAGAGTTCACTGAAATTCCTTCAAGGCCTTCTTGAAGGTAACAGTGTAACACATACAAGATTGTTCTCTCAGTTTAATAGGAAAACCATTTGCTTTTCCACTGTTCATCTTTCTATTATTTGATTTTATTCTATTTTTCTTTTTCTGTTACATATGAGTTATATTGGGGGGAAGTGGCATCCTGAATCTTAGTTTCACATTAGCAAGAGTTTTAATAAGGGAAGAGAGGACATTTTGAGAGAATCCAAAGGCCAATCTAAAGAGATAGCAGCTTGAGGCAAATTTGGAGAGATAGATGTTTTTATCTGAGGTAAAATGAAAGTGCTATCCAAGGTGAAGAGCATTTGGCAGCCAATTAAGGGCGGCAGCTCTCCCAAAGGGACAAAGCCAGCATGGAAAGTGAGGAGCAGCTGAGCACCAAAGGAGAGACAGACTTCTTCCAGGAGCACAAGCGGAGCCTGCCGCAACTGCTGTTTCATGGGCGTGGGAAAATGAGGTCCTCTATTTGAGATCTGCCCATCAGAGATTTGCCATGTCTGTTAAGAAGTCATGGACAGAGGGGGAGAAAAACCAAAACAACCAAACAGTGATTTTTAAACCACAGTTTGTCAAATCAGCTATATGAAGGAATTGATGATTTATTTCATTGCATGAAATTTATCACTATGTTGAGCCCTTATATGAACCAGGGAATTACAGGTAATATGCTGTTCCAAGTATTAAGGAATATTAGAGATAATTACTAGACCCCCAAAACCTACTGGAATAGTTATCAATGAAGGAAAAACCAGAATCCAGCTATTTAAAAACCAACATCAAACCTGGCAGCGTGGCCTTTTAACAAGCTGTGATGAAGGAGAATCCATAGTTATTCCACAGATGTCATTGATTCCCTCAGATGACCCCATTTGCTTCCAAATATCTATACTTGTGAACATCTGGGTTTTTTGCTATAACCATTAATAATGCAGAAGCAAAGGCTCAGATCTGCAGGCATGGATCCTCATTCATGCTGCTTCCCAGGTGGACAGCTCTGTCTATTGTGCTGCAGGGTGGGGAACAGGTTGTTAAATGATAGGTATATATATATATGTGGGGAAAGAAAGCTGCAATTATTACAGCTCTATATCTGCTATCAGATAAAATTATTAATACTCCAACTTTTTTTTTACTTTTTCTATTAAACTTTATCTAATGCTAGTCTGTCACTCATTAGCAAAGCTGAATGTTAGAGGTAGTAATTGTTTATATAATTTCATTTGATACCACACTGCAGTGAATGTTGATGACCAGTAGGGGGCGGTAGTCTACAGCAGCTTTTACTGTTGTGCTCATTGATAGTTCAAATTTTAACTTATTAAAAAGTAAATAATTACTCTATGAGTCTTAGAGGAATTTGATCACTCTCATTAATTTCACTTATGTATTTCTTAGTCTCAAAACAAATTTTCCTGAATGTCTACAAGTAAACTTTAAAGGGTATATATGTATTTTTATAAAGCGTGCATTACACCGTTTTATTGGAAATTGGCTAAAAGTTAAGGCACACCAAACTTAATGGTTTTCCTTGAGGTTACAATTTTGTGGCAGCTCCTAGCACTGACCCGGTATCACGTCTACGTTTAATGACGGGCATCTACTTTCAGCTCAGCAACCTAAGCTCAAGATAGCGGGCCTTTACATACATACTACTGTATTAATAAAAATAGAAAAAAGGTTAGAAAGTTTCTTTTGTGAAAAAACAATGGAGGGCGTCTGCCGTGGCTCAGCAGGCAGAGCTCCGACCTGCCGTGCTGGAGGTCTGGAGTTCATCCCTGGTGCCTCCTGCCCATATGCAAATTAAAAAGAAAAAAAAAGCTTAAAAAAAACAATGGATTCAAAGTTTGAAGGCTGCAATAAAATATTCAGGAATGTATCACAGTATTTTAAATTGCTTATTCAAATGCCCAAGAAGTCAGAGAAATAAAACTATATATGTTTTTTTAAGTAAACTTTTAAATTGTTAGTATAGCTTATATACACAAAAGTTTACAGCTCATAGATATACAGCTTGATACATTTGTATAAAGCATCATGCCTGCATGACCACCTCTTAGGCCAAGATTCAAAATGTTACCGGAAGATTCCTTCATATCCCTTCCCAGTCATTACCTCTCCTAAAAGTAACTACTCTTCTAACTTGTATCATAGATTAATTTTCCCCATTTGAAACTATATATGAATTGAATTATATAATGCATCTGGGCTTTCTTCCTTAATGCTATGTTTGTGAGATTGTCCATAGTTTGTGCATAGCAATGTAACATGATGAGTGTAGTATGTCATATATTCCATGGCTTGAATGTACCATAATATATTTACCCATCCTACTGCTAATGGGATTTGGGCTAATTATGAATAATTCTGTCATGAGCATTCCTATACATGTCTTTTGGTGCACTTATGTAGGCATTTCTGATACGTAGGGGTAGACCGTCTAGGTCACTGAGTAAGATTTAGGAATACTGCCAAGCAGGTTTCAAAAGAGATTGTACCAATTTACACTCCACCAGCCACATGGGAGAGTTTCTGTTGTTCCATATTCTTGCCAATAGCTGGTATTACAAATATATTTTTCCATCATGGGAAATTACTGATGGTACTTGATTTATAGCTTTTCTATGTTTAACAGTATAACCTTAGCTGGATACTGGGAAGAAAATAATGTATAAAAACTGGTTAGATTATACGGAATCAGAATATGCATTCACCACACAGAGCATTCTAATGGATATCTTAAGACTCTTTTCAAATTAGGAGAAGGGTGTGTGTTCCTGATCAACAAAAGGTGCTGTGAATAAATTATTCTTTATTCATACACATATTAAATCCATATTAAATTTAATTTGCTTCAGGGCTTCATTCCCAAGTCCTAACTAAGCATCACAGTGGGAATGAACAGAAATTCATGTCAGAATCACTTCTTCGTTGTGCTAAAGGAAACACCTCCTCGAAACTCACCTGCAGAAACAGATGCCCAACTTTCTTATCACAAGGTCTCACTGAGTCAGAGGTGACCTGTGTAGCACCAACAAATGTTTTTTTAATGCTCTTTTAAAATGAAATTAGATGACAATGAAGATGTGAAAAGGAGAGCGTACAAAGGTAAATACTGTATAAGTAAGTAGGACTGATTTAGCCTTTCGTCAGACCTTGCAACTAAAAGTGTGAACACAGTAGAAAACATAAATGTGTGTTCTGCCCAAGCCTAGTTCTTCAAGAGCATTGAAGAGTTATAGATACTTCTAGAGGGAGCAGAATAATTGAATTCACTATTCTTCGAATACAAATGAAGAATACCTTTTCAGGACTTTAGAAGACAAAATTTTGCTACACATGTATCTTTCTTTTGAGCATTCAATATGCTCTCTAAGTAGAGGAAAGTTAATCCCCCCAGTCTTCCAAACAGAGCTGGCCCTCTCTTGGTGATGGGCTGCTCCTGCTTTTCCATTTATGTCCATGCTGCCTGTCAGGCTTGGGAACATGCAACATAATGAAATAATTCTACGCTTTGAAAGCCAAAATTACACTAGTGACCCACTAGGGGTTTTGAGCCTATATTTCCAGGATAAACCATGGTCCTCCATGTGCTCTTTCCCCACCGTCTTGTGGCCAGGAGCCCGTTCGCAGTGCTCTCAGCTTGGATGAAGGGGATCTGCGGCCATGGAGCAGAGCTGCTGGTCTCACAGAGACCCAAACTATTCAGATCAGGTTCTACCAGGTTCTCCCTAAATGAGCTCATTATGTATAAATCATACTATTTAGAACCAAAATCAGGGTTTTCCCCCCTGATTTTAAACAGCTAGTTGTAGTAAGAGATCCTTAGTGTGTTACTGAATGTTCGCTCTGTTGGAGAAGGGAGGAGCTTCACTGGAGAGAAGGCTAATGCCAAGTGGAAGAATATGGACTGATACGATAGTAAATAACCTCCCAAGGCTTCTGACCAGGAGAGCAATGCGATCATTGGGTGTTATGTAGAATGTTAATTTAGCAGACGTTTAAAGCCCTTGTTTCCACCTAGGAATGCACATAACAGCCACACGTGGAGTTCTCAAACAATTCAGATGCTCACCACTCGGACGCACTGTATCCAAGCATCCTTCTGAAGACCAGTGTACAGGGAGATTGGAGGGAGGTCAAGAAAACCTGCTGTAAGGCTACCACCGAACCTCAGGGGTGAAGTGACTAGGCTTGGAATTAGGTAAACCACCATATGAGACTTCAAAGTGTGTACAAGGGAGAGAGGAGTCCAAAGTCCATGAGATTTCCAAAATCCAGAGGCCTCCTGATTTGAGTAACAAATGTCATTAGTAAAGACAGGGATTTTCACTTATAGCTTTAAAATTATTTCAAGCAATTAATTAATTCTTTCCTGTGATTGTGTTTTATTTATCTGTTTCCATCATGGCCACAGTACTCCAAAAATGTTTCTAGAAGGAATGGAAAATATTTAATTATTGCCAAATAAGTCTTGGAAAATATTTAATTATTGCCAAATAAGTCTTAAGCTCAGTTTTGCCTACATAAACTTTGTATAATAAAATTGATATCATGCAGAGCTAGGTTTTCCAAGCTTTGGATATCTAATCATTGTAGATTTTCTTCGTATTCTCATGACAATAATGTGCCATTCATTTATAATGCTCAGAGGCAAGGGGGCTGGGGAATGAGAGAAAAGGGAGAAGGGGGATCTGAGGTGGTCTGATCTGGGACAGGGCCTTTAAATCTTCTTGGCCTGTGCAGGAACCTTCCAGAAAAATCTGCCAGGACTCTGTTTCACATCTTGAAGGATTTCTCCAACAGCTGCCGTTCCACCCTCTCACCCCCCAACACCGCCCCTACTCTATTCTGTTATGCATTCTTTGCTTCGTGCTCGGATTCTCCCTCCTCTGTGCGTCTCACTTGGTTGGCAGCTCAGCTGGGTGACCGACCTTGAGAAACATGGTCTTTTCTCTCTCCTGCCGACCACATTCCAGATGCTTTATCCATGCCATCAGTAATCCTCCTAACAACACTCAACGAGATGGTAAAATGCACTGAACACTTCATGTGGCCCTGGACAAGTAGTTTACATTGAGGTGACATAATGTTTTGCAGTATTAACCTATCTGTTTTTCCTTCCTGTGATTCCTTCCACTTTCTTTGTTTTCCCACTTTATCTCCCCTCCCCTGTTCAAGTCAGATCTTGGTACTCATTATCAACTGTGACATAAGGAGTACAAGAGAAACAAGACAATGCTGAGATTTTGAGTTTCAAAAAACATACACATAAAACTGAAGACATCAGTGGAAAAGAAAAAGCTTTTGCATCTTAAAAGCTAGGGGATTTATATCAAAAGCAGAGTCCAGAAGGACTGACTTTCAGTGTGAATTTGTGCCATTAACAATGACTATAGAAAAGGATGCCTTCTAGCTTTCCTATCCTAGCTAGAGATGCCAAGTGCTTGAGGGGAAAGAAGGGTTGAAGATGTTCCTTCCCACCTTGGGCTGAATCCTGAGAGATATAAGTTTGGGAATCTGACAGCATAGAGGGCTTGTGCCTCGGTTTCCCTAAGTCAGTAGTTCCCAAATTTGTCAGGTCATTATAATCACCTGGGGAGCTGTTAAAAATTTCAAAGCCCAGGCTACACCCTACACTTTTAAAATCACAATCTCTAGGTGTGTGACATCAATATTTTCTTTAACTTTTTTTTTGTTCACTGGTTTATTTTTCCAAATAGCATTCTTTAACTTTTTGTCATAGAAATTTGACTCAAAAATTTCCATTTTTTGTTTTCTCATGAAGAAGAGCAAAGGAATGTCATTACTGCTGGGTGTTGAAAATAAATGGTAATTAATATTAAAAATTTTAACTTATGTGCAAGACTAAAGCAAAAAATGTTTATTTGGTACAAAATTTATATTTGACTAGTGCATTCCCTAATATAACTTATGTGGACAGCTTAATTGAACACCATAAGTACATGGAACCTTGAGTAGGGCATAAGATTTTGTAGGTTTGTCCAGAGTGATGCCCCAATAAATCCCAGAATAATTTGAACTGTGAGTAAAAAAGAATTTGCAAAGTCCCCTTGGGGGAATGGTGAGAAAGGGGGAAAATTCAACTTCCCCAAGTGGAGAATTCTTGATATTCTCACAAGCAGTGGAGACAACCAAAGCAATAGCCTGAGTCCCCAGTCTTGGGGTTTGTTCATATGAAACTTACTTAACTCCACAAAGGATAGGTCAAACCTACTTAAAATTAGGCCCAAGAGTCACCCCCAAGAGAACCTCTTTTGTTGCTCATATGTGGCCTCTCTCTCCAGCCAACACAACAAGCAAACTCACCGCCCTCCCTCTGTCTACATGGGACATGACTCCCAGGGGTATGGACCTTCCTGGCAACGTGGGACAGAAATCCTAGAATGAGCTGGGACTCAGCATCAAGGGATTGAGAAAACCTTCTCAACCAAAAGAGGAAAGAGAAAAATGAGACAAAATAAAGTGTCATGGCTGAGAGATTCCAAACAGAGTCAAGAGGTTATACTGGAGGTTATGCTTATGCATTAAATAGATATCACCTTGTTAGTCAAGATGTAATGGAGATGCTGGAGGCAATCTGCCTGAAAATGTGGAGCTGTGTTCCAGTAGCCATGTTTCTTGAAGATGATTGTCTAATGATATAGCTTTCACAATGTGATTGTGTGATTGTGAAAACCTTGTGTCTAATGCTCCTTTTATCGACCTTATCAACAGATGAGTAAAACATACAGAATAAAAATAAATAATAGGGGGAACAAATGTTAAAATAAATTTAGAGTGAAATGCTAGTGATTAATGAAAGGGAGGGGTGAGGGGTATGGTATGTATGAATATTTTTCTGTTGTCTTTTTATTTCTTTTTCTGAATTGATGAAAATGTTCTAAGAAATGATCATGATGATGAATATACAACTATGATACTGTGATGATACTGTGAATTACTGATTATATATGTAGAACGGAATGATCATATATTAAGAATGCTTGTGTTTGTTACATTTTTAAAAAAAATTAATAAAAGAAATTAAAAAAATAAAAAATTCCCATTTTAAACATTGTCAAGTGTACCATTCAGTGGTATTAATTACGTTTACAATATTGTACTACTATCAACAACATCCATTACCCAGATTTTTTCATCCCCTCAGTCAGAAATTCTGTACTGTTTAAGTATTAACTCTTCATTCCCCTCACCCTTTCTCAGCCCCTGGTAACCTGTGACCTACTATCTGTTCTGAAGAATTTGCTTATTCTAGGTATTTCTTATTAGAGAGATCAAATAATATTTGTTTTTTTGCATCTGCTTTATTTCACTCAGCCTGATATCTTCAAGTCACATCCACATTGCAACATGTACAAGCATTTCATTCCTTTTTTATGACTGAGTAGTAGTCCATTGTGTGTATATACCACATTTTGTTTATCCAGTCATTGGTTGATAGACACTTGTTTGCTTACACCTTTTGGCTATGGTGAATAATGATGTTATGAATATTGGGGTACAAATAACTGCTTTCAATTCTTTGGGATATATACCAAGAAGTAGGATTGCTGGTCATATGTTAATTCTGTGTTTACTTTTTTAGCAACCACCAAACTAATTTCCATAGTTGCTGTAAAATTTGACAATCCCACCAAAAATGTAAAAGGGTTCCAATTTATTTGGAACCTCACCAACACATTATTTTCCATTTTAAATAATAACCATCCTAGTGGGTATGAAGTGGCATCTCATTGTGCTTTTGATTGGCATTTCCCTGATAACAAATGATGCTAAACTTCTTTTTATGTGCTGATTGTCCATTTGTATCTTTTTTGGGGACAGGTCCATTCAAGTCTTTTGGCATCAGTATATTTTGAAACTCCCTAGGTGATTTCAATGTGCAGACAAGTTTGGGAACCAAGATCTTGGGTGGATCCTGGAAAAGCAGCAAGTTGCCCACATTCCCACACAGCTCTGTAAGGTGTCATGATGGCAGAGTGCACTTGGCAGCAGGGCGTGTGAAGACATTCCACTTTTCTTCCTCTTCCCCAGGCCATCCCAACTCAACAGAGGCATGGAAAGACACAGAAAGGGCTAGGCATCTGAATCGGCATTAGAGTCAGGACAGATCAGGTACAGGTGACAGGCATAGACCTTTGACTGGAAGCCATCTGGGAATGCAAGGGTCATTCAGACATCAACATGGGTAGATGCTTATGATCAGAGACCTGGAGGGATATGAAGGCATGTGGGCAGGGGACCACCAAAGACAAGACTACCCTCTCTTTCCACAAATGCTTAATCCTAACTATACCCTGTTACGGGTTGAATTATGTCTCCCAAAAAGATATGCTGAAGTCTTAACCCCTAGTACCTGTGGATGTGATCTTATTTGGAAATGAGATCCTTGCAAATGGATTTGTTAAGTTAAAATGAGGTCATACTCATTTTATGACCTCCGCGAAAGAAGGAGAAAAGAGAAACAGACACAGAGAGAAGATGGCCACGTGAAGATGGGGCAGATATTGGAGTTGTGCTGCCACAAGCCAAGGATCGCTGGCCACTGCCAGAAGCCAACACAGAGATGTGAAACAGATTCTTCCCTGTAGACTTCAGAGGGAGCAAAGCCTTTCCAACGCTTGATTTCAGACATTTAGCCTCCAGAACTGTGACACTGAATTTCTGTTGTTTAAAGCCACCTAGTTTGAAGTACTTTATTATGGCAGTCCTAAAAACTAAGGAACTGATCATGAGCAAGTTACCTAACCTTTCTGTGCCTCATTTTTTATCATTTGTATACCTCATAGGGCTGTTGAAAATCAAATGACTATTACATAAAATAATGAGCACAACTCCTGGTACATTGTAAAATGCTTAATAAATGTTAACTAAAATAAAAAAACAACAACAACTAAGGAACTAAGGTGCAAACCCAGGAGAAGAGGAGGGAAAACCCTGAACAAAACTCGGGCAATTTAAGTTGATCAAGATTATGAGAGTGAGAAAGAGATATGAGAGAGACGTTAAGCTATTTTTTGCCTCTGTAATGGATTACCAGTAGACACGCACTATCTCATTTAATCTTCATGACAATGCCTCAAGATAAGAACTAGTTTTATTCTCATTTAATAGATATGAAGTCTGAATTGTGAGAGACGAAACATCTTGCCCGAGTTGCTCAGCTAACCAGTGTGGATCCAGGATGGAAATCCAGCCATGTTGCCAGCTGGGTGCTTGCCACGGCCCTGGACTCACATGATGGGTTTTATTCGTTCCATTTTTCTGATGAGGTCATCTCTTCTGCCACCCTACTGATGCCATCCCCCCTCTCATTTTTGCCATCATGTACTAAATACTCCCCTACTAGCCTATAAATACTTACTATCACTATGGCCTGATTTTGGCACAGGAAAGAAAATAACTCTTTTCAGCTCTGTGGAATTAGATGGATGAGTGTGAGTGTAGTTGATTGCTACCATCATAAAGCTATTTGAGAACTTTCTTTTCAAGTCATGATTACAAAAGCCAGAATGGGTATTTTGGAATCTGATTTTTATAGACATGTGTCAATGGCATAGCAAAGCAAGTACTCTAAACTAGTAGAATATAGTGGTTAAATTAAATAGAAAAATATGTTTGTCATTGCGTTTGAGAAATTTCCCCATGTATTACAAAGAATCACATTGTTCATTGGTGTCTTTTTAAGTCAGGGCACAACTCCCTCCAGTTTCTCCAAGGTGTGATATGAGGCCACACCATCTCACTGTCAGCACTTCTGGAAACATAAGAGGAGAGAGAAGAGAAACAACAGTTATTACTGGATAATGATATTATGAAGCTGAATGATAACTCCACCCCATCATGCCCTGTGATTCCTTTTGGGCCTGAGAAGAACATTCCTTCTTCCCTAAAAAATCTGTCTAGCAATAGCTGTTCATTTACTCTGTCGTCCAGGCTGACAGTGGGATTTGGACTACAGTGAATATTTTGATCAAGGGGTTAAACTTTCTAAGCAAAATAAAATTCATTTTATTTTTAAGATAGGGTAAGTACTTTCTAAAAAAGTTAAACATTTATGAATTTGAATCCTCATTAATGGATATAAGAGGTTATTGTCAATTAAAGCATTCATAATTATTTTAAAATTAAACGTTAGGGGTTACAAAGGCAGTTTAGTTGTAGAATTCCCGCCTGCCATGAGGGACACCTGGGTTTGATTCCCGGCCCGTACACTTCTCAAAAAACAAAGCAGCCAAACAACAAAAAACAAGCCAACAAACAAGAATTCCACATATAGTGCTGTAATAACAGGCTACTCACAGGAAAAAGAATAACAGGAAAAAGAATGAAATGTGACCCCCACCATACAGCATACAAAAAAATTAAATATCAATCCTTGAATAAATTTACTTACAATAAAATTATGAAGTGGAATCTGGAGGAGGTTTTCTGGAACATTTTGTTTTGCTTCTAATGTGGAGAAGGCACAGTTATTTTATACTAACATGAACTCAGGTGTGCAAAAATGAAACTTTAGTTCTTCAGATTGATCTTAGTTTCTATCCAGACTTCATTCTGTCTCAAGTGTAAAACTTAACCTAGTAAATTCCAGGTAAGCTCATTCAGTTCACTGGTCTTCTTATTTCAGGTTGAAACTCAGTCAAGTTCAGGATTGTCTTCATTACCAAACTCTCGAGGCCCAGAGTGTGGCTGAGATGGAAAGAGAGGAACAGCCACTTCTGGTAATGGCTATATCTAGGTCATATGCTGACATTCTTTAAACTGTAATCTGCCCTGTTTGGTGCATGGAGACGGTATTTACTAAGACGCAACCACACCCTCTTCTTCCCATCGTAAGAGGTATTTGCCTCCTCCCCTCAAATGGCCCTTTACCCTGGCCTGCTCTGGAGATATTTCAGGAGAGATTATCAATCTGCCCTCTCATGCCCTAGACTCAAAATACTACCATTTATACTTTGGCTACTTTCCATGGCTTCTCCACCACACTTCTCCTGGGAAGTGAGATACTCATTTCCGTACTCTTAGATAAGCCCCAAATCAAAGAGGATTCTAGTAGGTCCTACATACACACTCTACCTAAACGAAAGTGTGTAAAGCCCACAGGTCCACTCACCCTCTTACTGCATGCCCGAAGTCTTCCCAAGTTCACCACATCTTTATCTTCTAGTGGGGCCTGCAGAAAAACGGGTTCTTGCTGACCATAGCTGTATTTCTACTATATATCAATTCCAGAACCTTTTCAGCTTAAAAACTAGGCCTTTGTTTCCTTTCTTCTCTGGTTCTTCAACCCATCAACAAAAATTCTTCTGTACTCTTCTTTTCTTATAAGAACACTGGCCATATGATTTAGGGCTCACCATAATCCAGTATTACCTTATCTTTACCAATTCTATCTGCCAACTGTTAGGTCGGGGGAACAGGGAAGGTCACCCTGACTCGAGCTGTGTAAAATGTGCCGCCCCTTCTAGGCGTCACCTAACCCCCTTGCTTAAAAACCATCCATCCGCACCAGGACCCAACAGGGAGCTCGCAACTCCCTACCTGGAGTTCTGTGAGCTCTGCCCGGGAGCGCAGGAATAAACTCGCTCACGCTAAGGTTTTTTGGTCTGCCTCTTCTCTCTTTCACCTCCTAAACCTTACACCAACGACCCTGTTTCCAAATAAGATCATATTCTAAGGTTCTGGGTGGACATGAGTTTGGGATGGACACTGTTCCATCAACTGCACCCATTGTCCCCAAAGTATAGCCTAGAATGAGGTGGTGTCTTTCTGCTGAGGCCCTGCATTCTGCACCCTTTATGACAAAGAACTTCAGCTGTCACAGGAGTGAGCAGTCAGCTCATCCAGAAAAGTCTTACCATCAGTGCTGAAAGCGTATATGCAGGGGTGGGAAAAAAAGTGTGCTGAGAATTTTAATTGCAGCTATCTCACTTGTGAGCAAGTGTAAACTACTCTTGAATTCCGCCACCCCCAATCTTTTACCCGAAGTTATTCTCCTCCTCTGTTCTTTTATTTTTATATTTCCTTCCCCTTTTCGCTTTTATCCTCTTTGTCCCCTTTTCTGACACCCAGAGCTGAGACAGCAAAGGAGGCCAAGATGGGATTTGGAGAGGAAATCACTGCAGAAGTTCCTCCCTCTGTATTTCTATACCTGCAAACCCTGATTTAAAATACAAGATCCTAGTACTGAATGCTTTCTAAAATTAGCTCCAGAGGGCCTGGCAGCTGGGCTTGAACTCGGACTCACCCTGTGCTTTGTCTGTATCCTGCTGTGTAGTTGATTGGCCTCTTCCCCTGGTATGTATGCGGTGCTGTGAAAATTCATCTGATGGGGCAGAAAAACAGACCAGGCAACCAGAGAGCTCCTGATTACCTCTTAAATGCTGTACTCTTTAGCAAACTATAGAGGCAATTTAGGGTGTGCAGTGAGAGTAATAACCTGAATTTCTGGCTTTGTGGTACCTGCCTCTGATTGACAGTAACAACAACTCCAGGTGACCAGCCAGTAGTCAGCTAATTGTTCTAAGTCGACCACTTTTCTTCCAGTATTGAAAGATTTGCCTTTGGATATTTCCAACAGGGTAAATATTACTGCAAATTCTGGCTGTAGATGGAAAAGTGAAATGTGTCTCTTCTCTTCCCTTTCCTGAGAAAATAGCTTAAAGAGTCATACTCTGGTGGTCCTGGTTCATCATTTCCCATTCAGTCTTTTTTTTTTTTTTTTTGCATGGGCAGGCACCCGGAATTGAAGCTGGGTCTCTGGCATGGCAGGCGAGAACCCTGCCTGCTGTGCCACTGTGGCCCACCCCCCATTCAGTCTTTTTATCTTAATTGTTCTTATTAAATAATGAAGAGTCAAGAGAATACTTATGGCATATATTAAAGTTATAAAGTGTTGCAATACAAGAGAACTCACAAACACCATCCACCTTAATAAATAGTTACCCTAATTCTTTTGTTCATGAGCTCATCGAGCAAGGACACAGTGGCTGAGGAGGGAGGCTGACTGAGACCCACAGATGGGATCATCACGTCCACCTGGTCACTGAGAGCTTGTCTACAGTGGCTGCACCTTGGAGAGCAGTCCATTCACATGGGGCACACATATCCTCAACTCCCAGCCTGTTCTGGGAGGTCCATTCACATACTTCTACCTTAGATGTCCTTGCAATAATTTCCAAGTCTTTTGAGTTCTTGACCATCCAGTCAAACCCAGAATGAATGTAGATGCCTATCTCTACCTAGCTCATCTCCTTCTCAAAGAAATGAAAATTAGATGCACTGTTCTAAATTTTTTCAATTGTAGAAGACTTCCCTTCCCCAGCATCCTTCCAGGCCATCCGAGTGGGGTGTGTTAATGCTGCAGACATCTATTGGCAGGTGGTGCCAGCATATCAGGGAAAACCATCTGTAAACCAGATTGGAATCCTTTTTCTTCCTCAATCTCATAGGCAACTCCCCATGAGGTCATAGGTGCAATTTGAGTGACAAGTATCAACACAGCACTAGTAGGGACCATGAGAGTCTGAGCCATTTGTTCATGCAACTAATTTATGCTTTCAGGATCTGTTCAAAACTTTTTATATTTCAAACTTTCATTTGCTGATGGAAGGCTGCTGCCCATTCTAACTTGATGGCTCCATGGGGTGAATAACACTCACCATAATAACTTTAAAATGTAGCTCAAGTCACATCAAGTAGTAAGTCCCTTCCAGGCCCCAATAGTAGGCCAGGAACATTTTTTAAAAGGAGGATAATTATCTGCAAAAGAGGCCACAAATTTATTCCAAAATACTAATGGTCTGTGCTACGATTTTCCTATTGGAGCCTACCAGAGGTGCTACATCGCATCTCTATATGTCACAGACACTTCGAGCACCATTGGATATGCTGGATCACATGCCCGAAGTAACAGATGAGCTAGCACAGAAGCCTGAATATGCTGCAGAAACTTCTCCCGATCTGGACCCAAACCTGGTAGCATTATTGGTTATTAAGTAAAAGAATGAGAGCCGCATGCCCAAATGTGGCATATTTTTTGTCCAATATCCAAGGGAGTCTTTTAGGCTTTGTTGTTCCTTTTGGTAGCAGGAGATCCAAGATACAGAAACCTGTCCTTCACCTTCCATAGGAAATCTCAACATGCTTCAGACCTCTGGACTCCTAAAAATACTCACCAATATCACAGTTGTCTGTTATTTTCATGGAGTTTATTTCAAACACTGTGGCATGTATGAGTCTTACCACATGGTCTATACATTCGCTATTTTCTGCTCAAAAGATACATTTGACATGATGTCATCAATATAGGGACCAGTATGATGTCATGAAATGGCAGAACAATCAAGGTGTCTGCATGTTAGATTATGGCAGAGCTGGACAGTTGACACAGGCCTGAGTTAAGATAGTGAAGGTGCAGCAGTATTTTTGACAGATGCAAGTAAACTACTTCTGGAGATATTTTCTTGTTCTTCCTATTTTACTTTTACAAACAATCACGCCCTTTATCCCCTACCCCCATACCCAGGAACCTCTATTCTGCTTTCTATCTTTGCAATTTCTAGTCATCTCTTATAAGTGATAGCATTTTTGTTGTGTCATGTGTCTTGCATATTTTACTCAGAATAATGTTTTCAAGGTTCTACTATGTTGCAGCATGTCTCAGAACTTCATGATCTCTTCTGGCTGAATAATATTCCATTGTGTGTATGTACCACATTTTGTTTATCCATTCATTTGTTGATGGACACATGGGTCACTTCTACCTTTTGGCTTTTGTGAATAATGCTGCTATAAATATTGGTGTACAAGTATCTGTTTGGAGCCCTATTTTCTCTTCTCTCCTCTTCTCATTTCCTTTCTTTTTTTTCTTCCCTCCCTTCCATCCTTCTTTCCTTTCACTGTTCTTCTACACCACATACCTAGAAATAGGATTGTTGCATCATATGGTAATTCTGTACTTAGATTTCAGAGAAACAGCCAAACTATTGTCCCCAGCAGCTGTAACTTTTTACAAAGCCATCAGCAATGTAAGAAGATTCCTATTTCTCTGCATTAATTAGGTTGTTTGTCTTTTTGTTGTGCATTGTAAAAGTTCTTTATATGTTCTGCATATTAAGCCCTTATCTGATATATGATTTGCAACTATTTTATCCCATTCTGTAGGTTGTTTTTTCACTTTCTTAACATTTTCCTTCAAGGTACAAAAGTTTTTAATTAGATGAAATCATTATGTATTGTTTCTTTTGTTGCTCATGTTTTTGGTGTCATATCTAAGAATCTACTGTTGATCTGAGGTCATGGAGATTTGCCTCTGTATTATCTGAGAAGAGTTTTGTAGTTTTAGCTCTTATATTTAAGTCCTTGATCCATTTTGAGTTGATTTTTGAATGTGATAAGGTTGAATTCTAGCCTCATTCTTTTGTATATGGTTATCCACTTTCCCCATAGAAACAAATTAGTAAGGAAATAGATCAACAAAGAAATAAAAATGGGAGAACATGACAAACAGCTCTCTGAAAAAGTACATACAAGCTGCTCTTAAACCTGTGAAAATATGTTCAACCTCTATGAAAATTTAAAACTGCACAAATCCTTTGATACAGCCCATTTCTGAAAATATATCATTTATTTATGTACTCAAATACTTGCATATAATGCAAATTGTTTGCAACTACAAAAAATAAAAATAAAGCAGTCCAAATATGCATCAGAAGTCACCTGATTAAATACATTATGGTACATCTCTACAATAAAACACTCTACAGCAAAGAAAAAATCATCCCCAGAGTTATTTCTTTTTATGTTTAATAAAAGTTATAAAAATTGGTAGGTTGTATTATTTTTATCAGTTGTGGACTGATAAAAATTATAATGTTAATCCAGAAGAAATGTTTTTGACCCTTAGAGCTTTATGATCACACATTAAAAAAATTCTATTTATTTACATATTTTGGTTGCAAAAAAGTATATTTGCATGATTAATGGAAGTCCTTCAAGTATAAAAGTCTATTACCCTAATTTAAATTCTGCTGAGAAAGTACATTAGAAATACAATTTTAAGGAAAAAAAGAAAAATGTAAAATTTCAGAATTTTAAAGAATTTGTTAGTACACTTTTAAATGCAAAATTGTGGGTATGAAATTTTCATGGTATTTATATTCTATTTGATACATTTTAAGGAGTTATATAAGTTCCTTTTTTGTTTGTTTGTTTGTTTGTTTGTTTGTTTTTACATGGTCAGGCACCAGGAAATGAACCTGGGTCTCCCACATGGCAGGCTAGTGAACTCTGCTAGTGAGCCACCATGGCCCACCCTATATGAGTTCATTTTTAAGTCAATGTTTATAGTACACTGAAAATTATAATACACTGAAAATCCTTTGCAATGATTTTAACTCATGAAGAAATTTTTGGATGTCAGTTAAAAATATGCAAGGCTATACATAATTCTTCATGAGTAAAAATATTTGAAAACCACTGCTGTAAATCATAGCTTATAACTAATTTGGTGTTTGTATTTTGGAGGTGGGGGTGTAACGGGGTAGGTACCAGATCCAGCCTATCGTTGAGAAGAGGGCTCCACTGTATTCTAAAGTAATTGACCAGGGATGGCTCTCAGTCTCAGGATGGCTATAAATGCACTTGTGTTGAATGTTTTTACATTGGGTTTTTTTTGGGAGGGCAGTATATGGTCGGGGAATTGAACCCAGGTTTCCCGCATGAAAGGTAAGCATTCTACCACTGAACCACCCATGCACCCCTACATTGTTTTTTTAATAGACAAATATAGTAAGACTTTAATAAGTGAGATTAATATTAAAAATATTAAGATATAAAGTATACAGGTACAGTGAAAATAATTTTAATGTGTCAATGTAAATGAATTATAAATCTTAGTGGGACTGGATTTTGAACACCTGGATAGGTAATCACTTCCTTCTGTTCAAATTTTCCAAAAAGTGCATGTATACACCTTAACTTCAATGTATCCAGGTCATGAAGATTATCAATATCTCTTGAGTTTTTCTTAAGTAACAGAAAAATCATTATCCATCCTATCAGACGGATTCTTCAGAATGCTGCTCTAATTGTAATATATAGAAGAAAATAAGAAGCTAACATGACTGAAAATAGTTTCTATCATCCCTGATTGTATTGATATATGCATTCCTTGGTGTTTGTCCCAATCCTCTACCCCACTATTTTCTGTACAACTCTCATCCCCACTAACCACTGCCCTACTTGTCCTGGGTGACTCTCCAAAATCACTTACCTAGTAGTAGAAAGTGAAAAGATGTTGCCTCTCAAAGTTTATGACTACAGGTTCTGTCATATCTCATATAAAGTTGGGTCATTTCTGATTAGCTGCCAAATAAACCCAGAAAGATCTAAATCAGAAATTCAAATGGTCCCCTGAAAGAGAAGCACCATGCACCTTCATCAATGTATGCTGGGTCAGAAAAGCAAGGTTTGGCAGGCAACTGACCCACAGACACTTCTTAAATATTGACCTAATTAGGAGGAGAAACAAGAAGGGGTGGGACATTTTCAGACAAAGATGGGAAAGAATGATAGGAAGGCATGCTAGCACCAGAAACAGTGTTACACCAGAATGTGGTAACTTATTTGTGGAAACATGGACCTAAATTTTGTGGACTAGAAACTAAAACTTGAGAATGTATGTAGGAATGGCTGGGCTCAAATTAACCAAACCTGCAGTAGACTGATGTATAAATCAGAATGCCAATATATTAATTTACTGAGAAAAACATGCTGGTGATGGGAACTAGTCATTCAAGCCTTGCCAGTGAAGCACCCCCTCTTGGAACATCTGTCAGGGAAGTTTGGTGAACATTGCCTGAAGCAAGTAGCATTAAATGGATAATCCCCGTGGCTAATGTCATGAAGCTTTGACCGCATAGGGCATCCATTCCTACTACCTCGCATGTCTGCCAGGAAGGCTGTGCACTGTGGTCTGTGTGCCTAGCCATGCCCTCCCCAATCAGTCCTGGAGTCCAAAGACAAATTCTTGCTCCTTGGACTTCCATTTTCCAGTTTCATGCTGACTGCCCCATTTGATCAGAACATTCTTTTTATAGAAAAATGTTTCCAGTTTATTAATAAGCTGGCCTCAGTAGGACAAAAGCAGAAAGCAACTTTATTCTTTCTCAGCAAAGTCCCATTTAAACAAGATCCATCCACTCATTCTTAGCAGGCATCCAAGAAACGGCCTGGATGAAATCTAGGGCAGAAGCCATAGCTTTTCTGGTAACTGTCGGGTACTAAAAAAGAATCACCTTTTTTTAAGTATAAAAAAATCCTTTTCCATTCTAATATTAAACCTTCAATTTCTCATACAACTTTAAACTTCTCTCCTCCCCCAGCCTAATCTCAAACTTGATTCACGACTTGATGTAGGGAAATGGGTGGGGCATGTTCTTTAATATTTCCCCACTTTTTTCTTCCACTTCCACCCACGGCTACCCCCACCCCACCCCCTCTCCCCCCACATGCTGCCTCTGGCTCTACCAGGGTTGGAGGGGTAGAGAGAGAAAGGTGAGGACAGAAAAGTTCTCACCTGCCAGTTAGAACTGTAATCTTTTGCAGGTGGGGGTGCTTTTATAGGTTCTTCCAAGATGTCCCTTTAGGGGATGTCCCCACATTCTCTGATGTGCGGGGTATCTTCTCCAATTGGTTCCTGAAGACCCCCTAAGCCCCTGACCACCAGGTGATCCACCCCACACAAATGCCCCTTTTGAGATCACCTCACCTGTCCATATGTCCTCTTGAGAGGTGACCCTTCCAGGAGTACCCAAATCTGGACCCCTTCTATTGGGTCCATGTCCAGCCCGTGGGAAAAATGAATACTTGTTCCACCACACTCCAGGGTGCGAATTGTTCCCAAGGCAGCCAATTTCATGGTTTTATGGCCACGGGCTCCTCTAGGTATCTGTTACTGCACACCCTACCCTACCCCCAATTCCAGGGAATCCATGTCAGACTCTCTCAGTGGGTTGTTAGGTTCCTGGCTCTTGGCTAGGATGGAAATGAAGCACACTCCTTCCCTCTCTATGGAGGAACGAGAAAAAACCAAAAGTGCACTGGTCCCTCTTTCCCAACAGTGCTCTCTCTCTCTGCTCTCCCCAACCCTATGATAAATTCTTTGTGTGTATCAGTGTGTCCTTCAGTTCTGGGAAATATTTTTTTTGTCACTTTTTTTTTTGGTGCGCGGTCTGGAATTGAACCCGGGTGACCTGCATGGAAAGCGAACATTCTACCACTGTACCACCGGTGCACCCTCTCTCTCTCTCTCTCTCTCTCTCTCTCTTTAAACTTTTATTGAGAAATCTTCACACACATACAGTCCATCTACAGTATACAATCAGTGGCTCACAATATCATCACATAATTGTGATCATTTTTAAAATATTTGCATCACTCCAGAGAATGAAATAAAAAGAACAAAGAAAAATTCATACATCCCAAGCACTTTACCCCTCCCTCTCATTGACCACTAGTATTTCAATCTCCCCCATTTTATTTTTACCCCTTGTCCCATCTTATTATTTATTTTCCCTTATTCTTTTTTTTTTCACCCATCTGGCCATACCCTGGATAAAAGGAGCATCTAATGAATTCTTGGACCTCTCTGGTTCAACCTGGAGGTGGGTAATGTGCTAAGATTAACAGAACCTTAGCCTTGGGGAACCCACTAGCACCTTCCTTCTCTGGATTCACTAGGCATTTATTTTGCTATGCAACTCCACCGCAGGAAGGGCTTCATGAAACATCAAACGCAAGGTACGGTTGGCCTGACTCACCACAACTTGCCTTAGACCAAAAGGCTCCCGACCCCCGCCACCCCGATTGCTTTTGGATGTGTCATTGTCAGATGGCCATTAGGGCGGGGTTTGTCAGGTAGCATCCACAAAATTTCTTTGAAGTCTTGTGGTTTAGCTTTATTCATGTGAATGTTGTGTTATACTGTATCTGAGTATGTTTTATCTACACCCCACCCCCCCGTCCCCCATTGCTAGTCTCCAGGGAAAACTGACACACCAGAAAGATGTTCCCTATTTACCCTGCCCATGCACACAGGCACTCCACCCCATAGTCCAGCTTGAGAAATGAGGACCTACAAATATGTTTTTCCGATTTTTGTTAATGATGGGTTTGAGGACAGCTTTCCACACACAGACCCTCCCGTAGGAAGCCTCTAGAAAAGTGTTCATCTGAAAGAGCTCCCAGGGTAAAAAATGCGCTTGTCACCGGGAAGAGCAGCGGCTCTTCCTCATCCTTCCCCTCGCGCTTTCGTGGCGCTGCTCCCAGCAGCCTCCTCCAGCGCGTTCACTAGCACAGCCAGTTTGCACCTGTGCCAGCACTCCAAGAGACCAGGAAAATGAGCCAGGTGCAGTTAACTTGTCACAGGTGTAAAGTATTAAGCAAAGGCCGGCTAGCTAGATAAGAGGTGCTTATGCAGAAAAAAATTCTGGAAGGATAAAGAAAAAGAATTAACTGGTATTTCTGGGGCAAGGAGAAAGGAGGGAGATTTAAACATTTCAATCATATTGTTCGGGATGGTTCGAATTTATTACTCATTCTGAAATTATTTCTTACTCTGCTTTAATAATTAGTTTGGTGGTTAATAGATGGATTATTGTCTTTGCTTACTGTTTCCTGGTTATTGGCAGGCATCTCCATGAACATATCCTGCTTTTCCTGTCCCTCCTTTCCTTCTCTCTCTCTTTTTTTTTTTATCTTTTGCTTAATGATTTTTTTGACCGTGCTGATTTTTTTATTCTGTCCCTCGAATTCTTAAGTCATAATTTCACCTAAAATCATCCTCAGTTCTTTGCATTGAAATGATCTCTTACCTGGCTTAGAATGGATGTTCCATTCCTTAGATTCCTGCATCACTCAGGGTCCACCAGTCAGGACAATGGAAACCACACTACCTATCTTAGCAGAATTTTAATGTGAGGAACTGGCTAGTTAATATAAGGTGACGGAGGACTGAAAAGACAAAAGGGGGATGGCACTGAGATTGCATAGCTGTCATAGCCACAGGAGACAGCTGCAGGGGTGTAGCTACCTCCTAGGTCTGGGAGAATAAAGGAAGAGATTGGGGGTAGCAAAATTGAAGAGTAGGTCAGGCACTGCAGAACTGAGCCAGACCTCTGAGGAGGAGCAGCTGCCTGGTTTCTGGGAACTCAGCTCAGAGGATGGTGCTCAGGCAGCTTGAACTCACTGTCTGAACAAGTGGGAGGAGGCGCCACAGCGAGTGCTGGTACCCCCAAATGGCAGCAGAGAACTTGCTTCAAAGAATGTGGTGGAAAACTGAAAACTAGAACAAACAGCCACTTTCAGGTGGCAAGAGTGGCATTGGCAGTAAGAGCATGCAAGCAGAAAGGAGCCAGTCAGTTCTCCCAGACTCCTGCCTTCCTGTCTTTGTAAATACTCACTCTTGGTGGTACTGAGCAGAGAGCCAGCTGCTAATGGAGAAAGGTGGTTTGTGGGGTCCAGTTGCAGCTTCACAGAGCATAGCGTAGAAGGGTGGGTTTGGAGCCAAGAGATAATAGCATAGTAGGTATAATTCCTTTCTTAGAGAATTATATAATTCAGATCCATGTTAGCATGTTAAAGATAGCCTTCATCATACTGGGAAACACTTGTACTGTCTTTGTTCCAGCCTTGAAAATGATTAAGAATACATCTCTATACAGCACTAAGAAACAAACTTCCTCACTGTTCTCAGGACTTTAATGAGTAATGTATTCACAATTCTGTCTGCTCTTGAAAAATTATGCATAGGTCATTTGGTATAAAACTGTAATCATAGTATATATAATTTTGGCTTTATTTTATGTATAGTTACTTCACAGTCTTCAGAGTTGCTGTCTTACTGATTTCATGAAAATCATAAGGTTATGATTAATTTCTTAAACTGTTATCCTATTATGTGAATATTAATTCTCATATCAATAAGTAATGCTGCTGTGAAATTTGTGTATATTTTTCTTCTTCATTTGACTCATTTCCATATCCCCAAATTTTACTTTACATTTTAAATATTTGATTTTCCACATTCACATTTTATTAGAACTATCTTTGCTCAGGATATCTCCATGAGCATATCCTGCTTGATCTTTCTGTGCTTTCCATCTTTCTGTTAATCCTTTTGATTAATGACGTTTTTAGTGGGCTTGTTATTCCCGTCCATCTTTTCTTAACTCCTCTTTGAATCCACCATTTGATTTTGTCACTTTAATCATTTTATCATCTTTATCTCTACTCAGTTTCCTTGAGCTAAGGGAACCACCTCCATCAGAAATTGTCTTGTGGGAAGTGTGGTTATTTCTCCCCAGGCTAATTTGCTCACACTGTCCAGACAGAATCTTAATGAAATTTATTTACTTGGACAAATAAATAGGATCCTGTTTCTTGAGGGGCTTCTATATTCTAAAACTAGGTTCCAATTAATCAAACCCATAATTCATTTGATGTATGCTTTTCTGGAATAATTCAGGAGAACAGATAATGAGGCCATTAAAAATGTTTCCCTTTGGACATAGACTGTATGAAGCCATTTATAAAGCAAAACAGTTTCATGTAAGATTGATTTTGTTGCCCCAGTAGAAAATATGGCATGCAAACTAATTATGTCACCAGATAATTTATTTGTTGATAACTGCTTGTTCTCATTTGAAAAGTATTTTCCAGTAGAAAATTTTAAAAACATTAACTTTGCATGGAATAAAGGTGAAAAAAAAGTTAATGGGTATTTTTAAGAAAAAAAAAAATCAAAGCACCCACTCACTTCTAAGGACAATGCTATTGCAGCCTTTATGACAGATCACAGAATTCTCTCACTTAGTGATCTAATGCTGTCTTTGCTATTTTACACCCAGGCAATGGCACAGAAAAAATGTTCATAGGGTATCCCCTAGGTAAATTCAAATAGAAAAGAAGACAGATTTTTATTTTTAAAACATTTTGCTTTCTAACAAGCCTTGTATATTCCAGCACCATTATGATTTATACAAGCAATAGATTATTAAAATAGTTTAATCTTCAAATATCTGTTTCTTTTTTTAAAAAGTACGTTTACTCAGCCATGGAATATTTTAGGCATGTATAACTTCTACTCACATTTACTCTCAAGCTAGTATAGTCTTTTCTGAGGCCCACTGATATACTCCAAAAAATCCAAAAACCCTCTGAAATTCTATTAGAAACTTTGTGCCTCTGAAAAGAGTTTTCTTTGCTTCATCAGATTTCAAAGGGCTTCTTAACCCCAGTACTGTTAAGAAGCAGTTTAAAAGCATGTTTTATAATCTGCTGTTCAGGTGTTATTCAGGTCCAGGAGTCTTTCCCATTCTGCTCCGGTGAGATTCACATACACTTTATTCCTTTTTACAGAGGCTTATTTTCATAAACTAATGAGAGAGTTTGACTTAAAGCAAGAGGAGTAAGAGTGAGGATTTAGTGAAAGGAAGGAGAATACAGGACAATAATTTGAAGAGAATATAGATTGACGGGGAGATTTTTTTTAAAGGTAGGCGTACAGGAAACCGGGAGGATATGTTTTAGCAGAGGGTGGGGCAGGGACCAGTTGAGAGGAGAGAGAGAGAAGACAGAAAAGGGATAGTAAAAGCAGCAGAGTACCATCCCAAAGGCTGGGAACAAGAGTTCAGGTGTGATAAACACACGCACCAAATCAGACGATGGTATATGAGTATGTTAGAAAGAAGGAAGTGTGGAAATGGAGGGAAAGAGTTGAAAAGATGTAAATATGAGAAGAGTTGCTGTGTGGAATAACAGAGAAGACTTTTCAAGTTCCCCAAAATTCCCTTTACTCTTCTTTCACGTCTACTTAGTAGTAAGATATTGGAGTGATCATTTTCATTACCATAAATCCCCTTGATCATGGAAAGGAGCATTTTCCTCTCAAGATATAATACTTTCTTTCCTAAAATAATAAACACAACACAAAACACTACTTGTGGAATTTCAACTGAAGCACAAAAAATGACTTTCTGAAGCTAAAAAATAATGTGATTGATGAATTAGAGGAGAAGAATGTCCAAATCAGTGGACTGGGATCTAAAGAGGTGGATGCATCTCAAAGTCCAGAGTAAAAAATAAAGAGCTGAAAGTCGTAAGTGAAAAAGTAAGGGACATTGAAAACATATAAAACAGAATTAACAGGAAACCAACAGAAGTTCCAGAATGTTACAAAAAAGGAGAGATATTAAGTGAACAAAAACAGAAGACAATTTCCCTAAACTGAAGAGAGATTTGAGTTAGTGGTTTGAAAGGTCTCATCAAGTTCCAGGCAAGAATGATGATAAATACACACACACACGCATACACACATTTCGATAGAGATCCAAATTATTTTGCATTGCCTGAAAATGTGTAAGATAAATGCTAAATAAGAACTCTTCATAAGGACAGCATATTCTCCAAAGGAAATTCTAAAAATAGTCTAGACCTAAACCGAGTAAGAACTAAACTGGCTGAAAACATGGGAGTAGAGGATAGAGAAAGAAGATGCTACAGCATTTCAAAGATCTAGGAGGGGAGTGTAGAAGGGAGGGCTGATGAAAGGGAGAGGAGAGAAAAGTATCTTAAAATCCAAATTGAGTTGAGATGGGTGGCAAGTAGGAAGAAGGGAGAGCATATTTGTGGGGAAGATGGTATATCATTTTCAAAAGGAAAGAAAGGTGTATCTGATTATAAGCCATGAAAGGAAAGGCATCCATTTACTAAATGGAAAAGTATGATGCAATTTTTAAGTTTAAAAAAAAAGGACAAAAATAGAACGAAGAGCAACCTAAACAAAAACATGGAAAAAGAAAATAGGAAATAATAATGTAAAACGAATAATTTCTTTTAAATAAGAGGAGAAAGGTTATTAGTCGACACACTGCATTCAAAAGTAGAGACTAGTTTATGATGTTTAAGGAATCTAACAAATTGAGGAAGAACTGTTGAAAGTGAAAATGTTGACAAAGAGTAATCAGGCAAATACAAATAAAAAGAAAATAGGAATGGAAAAATATGATCAGACAGGTTGAAATTTAAGGATAAAAGAAATAATAGGATAAAGATTAACATATGAATTGATGTAAGGCTTAATTATGAAAAAGATAGAGCTGTTCTCAATCAACCTGTGTGTCAAACAACATCATATATAAATTTTTTTAAATGTTTTGAGATTTAGGGAAAATGTGTCTTAAACTTTTACGTCTTTCAGAACTGGTCATATCTAACAGACAAAAATTGGGGGTCAAAAAGGGATTCAAAAACTTAGTGGGCAAGGTGTGACTATAAAGGGATAATGCAAGGGAATTTTTTGTGTGGTGATGGAACAGTTCTGTATCCTGAGTGTTTGGGTTTACTAAAGCTGCTGGAATACAAGATACCAGAAATGGGTTGGCTTTTACAATGGGGATTTACTACCTTACAATTTACAGTTCTTAGGCTGCGAAAATGTGCAACTCAAGGCATCACCAGGCCAATGCCCGACTCTGAAGACAGGCTGCTGGTGTCCAGGACAGCTGGGTCTTATGGGAAGGTACATAGGGGGTGTCTGCGGGTCCTCCTTCCCCACCCACACCCACCCCCGGCTTTCTTGTTTCAGCTTCTGGCTTTAGCAGCTTCCTCTGTTTTCTGTGGGTCCTCTCTTAGCTTCTATAGGGCTTTTCTCTAAACTTCTCTGGGCTTTTTCTGTTTTTTATTCTCAAAGGAAGGGCTCCAGTAAGAGGAGGAAAAGCCACCCTGGGACGGACCTCAACTGAAATAACCCAATCAAAAGTTCTCACCTATAATAAGTCTGCACCTACAGGAATGGATTAAAAGAACATGCTCCTTTCCTGGAAACATTTCCAAACTACCACACTGATTGTGGTGGTGGTTGCATGAATCTATACATGTGATAAAATTTCAAATAAATATACACACCCATGACAATACATGGAAAAACTGATGAAATCCAAAATCATGTCAGTAGCTAGTTAATAGTATTGTATCATTGCCCTTTTCGTGGCTTTGAATATGTACTGTGGTTATATAAGATGTTAGCATTGGGGAAAGCTGGGTGAATTGCCCATGGGAACTCAGTACTATTTTTGTAACTACTTGTGATTCTAAAATTATTTCAAAATAAGAAGGTTTTAAAAAGCACAAAAAACCTTATATGTTAAACATAGCTATATTTTCCCTTGAACAGAGAATATGTATTTTTTCATATGTTCATGAAACCTATAAAATCTTCACAAGACAAGTAATGAAATAGTAGAGGCTTATAGACTAAATTGACTACTCATAAGCAATGGGCAAAAATCTCTTAAATTCTTGATAACTAGAAGTATATTTCTAACTAAAGATTTGGTTAAAGAAGAAATCATAAAAGAAATTCCAAATCGCCTTGAAAGTAATGAAAGTACTTTCTCTTAAAATTTATGCGACCTAATGAGAGCGATATGCAGGAAAAAAAATAATTTAGCATTCATCTTGAGAAATGAGTAAAAGCACTGTGCAGAGCTATGAAAGATCTGAGATTTAATCCTATTCGCATTAACACGACAGCCTGCCCTGCAATACACATAGAAAACACCCGCTCCTGGGTTACAGGCACAGACATTATCCCCCTGGCACACAGGCAGCATGGCTTCGGGTTCACATCCACTCCCCTTGCTCCCAAGTCCCCTGGAAGCAATGCAGAGGTGGGCCCAGGTGGAAGCTGCACATACATGGGTTTGTGAAACAACAGAGGAACCCCGAGATTAGGAAACCTCAATTTCTACATAGACTGCAAGCAAATCTACCCAAACTTTGTCCCAGCGGGTGACATTATTTTTAATATACTGTTCAACAAGCAAATCTGCTCTCTGCCCTAGTGGGTGACATTATCTCTGTCTTCAAGGCTGTTTGCTATATAAACATCCTTGAAAAGACAGTCTGGAACAAAAGCTATCATTACCTCTGTTCAAAGATATTTAGAAATTTGAGGGAATGAGGGAGAAACATCTCCCAACAAGTACAACAAAAGAAAATATGAAGAGAGAAATAATAAATTGAAATGCATCAAATATGTTTTTTAAAATCCATGAATCTGCAATGATACTTAAAAAAACAAACAAACAAACCACTGGTCACTCATTTTGCTGAATGAACAAAAGAAAACATGGGAGCATTTATCTTGCTTTTCTGGTAGGAACTATATTTTAGAGTGTCCATATGGTTAATTGATAAAGAAAAGTATTTCTTTACAAAAGAATTTCAACTGATAAATACTGAAGGGTATCAAAATTCCAAATGAAATGTTGAGTCCAGTAGGTCATTATTAATAGCTGTTGAAACAAATAGATAGGACTGCTGTGTAGTTTTATAAGGGATGTTTCCGAACGACATCAGAACCCATTGATGAAAAAAGAGAGATCATTAGACATTATGTGCCTTTTGATGCGATGTAAAGGGAAGTTTACCTTCCCCTTCATCTAATGAGATAATTCTGAGACAGGTTCCTTATAGTTTTTCAAAGGGTCTTTGGTGGAATTGAGCCCCAGGTGGTTATAGTGATTACACATTCACTAATGTACCCTTTATTTTTAGCTTTTCTCTCTACCCTATCTTATTTTCTCCACGTCTTCCTTTGATTTTCCAAATAAGCTACCTGCACCCACTGCCTGGCCTCAGGGTCTGCTTTTGAGGGAGTCCATACCAAGGCAGGTGGTGTCAGAAGCGACCTTGGACATCAGACATCAGGAAGGAAATCTGGATTTAGATCTCTTGCTAGTGATATGATGTGGCCATACAGATGCCATTGCTGATGCCTTAGAGAACAAGATGATGCATTTTATCCTCAAGATCTGTCCCCTGTCTGCTCATATGACCTCTAAAATAATAACTGGGGTCAGATCTCAGCATTTGCTGATGGGAAAAGTGCGATAGCATCTATACAGAAAAAAAGCTTATTTATTAAAAGAGTTGCAGGACCTGATAAATAGGTACCAGCATGAATTGAGTCACCATGTATGAGAATGGACCTTGCTGGAATGGGGTGGGGAGCGGCAAACAGAAGGCTGGATAGAGGAGAGTTAACTTATAGGAGGGCACTCACTTCATTGTATCTCAGGGTCATTTCTCGACAGGGTCACTCTGAGCTCTTCCTTAATACACTTTAAGCGCTTCCTTAATACATGAAGGTATGACTTCTTAAACTGGGATGCTATCATGGCCTATAGCAAATGAAGTTGAGATGCTGGATCAGCCTTGGCAGCATGAAAGGGTCAGGTGGCTTAGAGAGATGGATTTATAGGAATGGATTCATAATGAGAGAAATTTTAGGTTGTATATATGTTACTACAATTTTAAAAAGAGAGAGATTTTAAAGTGACAATGACAATTAAATGCAATACATGATCCTGGGTTGCATCTAATATGGAGAAGAAAATGCACCCAAATTATATTATTGAGACAAATGAAAATTAGGAATATATGCTTATATGAATGTTAAATTTCTTGAACTTGATAACTTTACTTAATGTGGTTACATAATTGAATATCCTTGTTTTTAAGAAATATAGCCAGAAATATTAAGTGTTAAAGGAGTATGATATATGCATCCTACTCTCAAATGTTTAGAAACATAGATGATAGGCACATATATAGGTCGATAGAGAGACAGATAGATAGAATGATATTGCAAAGGTGGCAAAATGTTAAAAGTTGGTGAACCTGGGGAGGGAGTATTTTGGAGTTCTATGTATTATTTTTGTAATATTTTTGCAACTTTCCTATAAGTTTGAAATTATTTCAAAATAAAAAGTGAAAAAAAAAAGACTCAGCAAAGGTGCCAGTTGGGGATGACCACTTGAGGATTAGGAACCTTACTTTAAGATGAGGGATAGATATTGAGCCAATGGCCTTTATATGGTGGTGTGCTCTCAGTAGCTAAAAAGTATGAGTGCTGGAACCAAACGGTAGAAATAGTTTTGGTCCCTCCAACCACCACTCCTAGTGATCCACTTGGGGAATTTGCATTTTGTGTCCTAGCAACTTGAGGTTCTGTGGAATTAGAGGTCCTTGTCCTTAGGGGAGTCCCTTGATCCTAGGAGATGGGAGTCAATGGACTAAGCCTTAGCCTCCCTGTCCTCTAGTCAGAGGCTTCCCAGGGGAATTGAGCACCAATTGCTCATTTACACACTTTTTATTCATTTTCTCCCTCCTGCTTCACTTTATAACCTCCTTTACTTATGCTTTCTGGAATCACTTCCCAAATGAACTAGTTCCATCTAAATCATTGCCACAGGATCTGCTTTTGGAGGAACCCAAACTTAGATAAGCAACTTGTTAACTTTATGCTTCACAATAGATGATATTGGTAAATTGTTTCCTGATCCTGAGTAATTTTTTCAATCATATATATGTATCTATAAACTTTTTTCTTTCCTTACATCTTTAATATTTACTATTTGGCCATATTTATTCCAAATAAATAGGACACTTTTATAAAATGAATGCTTTTCTGATACATACTTATAGTAGATATGAGTTTTCATAGAACTGCTTTTATCAATTTAGTTGATGGTCCAATTCAGTAAAATCCATTCTACAGGGAGTCATTACTACACACTCTAGGATAGATATCTCCTTGTCCAGCTTAAGGTTGGGGTAGAACTTAACATATTTATAAGACCATCTTCACACTCAAGCACAGTGCCTTTCAGCTGAGCTTTTGATAGTTAATGGTTTGCATCTAAGTTTGTAGGTGTATTCCTAACAAATATCTGGAATGTGGCTGTCAGGCATGAATAAGCAGCCCAGTTAGGAATAAAGCTGAAATCCTCTCATGAGAGCTGCAAGAACTGAAGAGCATATGCCTGCACCCAAAGCCATTCCATATTCTTTTGACAGTGAGCCCAAGGAATATCTACAACTCAGGGCCAAAATTTTCCTTAGAAATAATTTTTATTGGTCCTCACCCAGTGGATCAATGAGTGATGGGCTACAGAGTTTCAATTCCATAGAATATGTCCTCTGTAATTGTAACCTGGAAAACTTTTAAGGCAAGCTTAACCAAATGTATACCTTGGATACTAAAATACTTGAATTAAGCACCTAAAAACATTTAGCTTTGAACAGTGTTACTTTCTGGAATGTCTAGTTTGTTAAGCTGCCAGGATGCAACATACCAGAAACATAATGACTTCTAAAAAGAGGAATTTATTAACTTGCAAGTTTACAGTTCTAAGGCCATGAAAATGTTCAAATTAAGGCACCAACAAGAGGTTACCTTCTCTCAAGAAAGGCTGATGCCATCCGGAACACCTCTGTTAGCTGGGGAGGCATGTGGCTGGCATCTGCTGGGGTCTTTGGCTTCTGGACACCTCTGTCAGCTGGGAAGGCTCAGGGCTGTGTCTACTAACCTCTCCTGGGCTCTTCAACGGCTTGCCCGGGGGCATTTTCTTTCATCTCCAAAGGTCTCTGGCTGTGTGGGCTCTTGGGCTCTGTTGGCACTGAAGCTTTTTTCAAAATTGTTCCCTTTTAAAGGGCTCCAGTAAGCAACTCTACCTTGAACGAGTAGAGATGCATCTCCATGGAAACCATCTAATCAAAAGGTACCACCCACAATGGGGTGGGTCACATCTCCATGGAAACAATAAAAAAGATCCCATCCAGCAATATTGAATAAGGATGAAAGAACATGGCTTTTCTGGCACATGCAACAGTTTCAAACTTGCATCCCTTCCAAATAAGCTCCTTTTGAATTTAATATACATCCAAGGGAAAAGAATGCCCTTGGTAAATAAAAATGTTTAAAAGTTCGGGGCCTTCTACAAAAAAAAAAAAAAGAGACAATATAATTAGCTACCAGCTTCACTGGTCTCTTAAGGCTTCTTCCTAGAGCTTGCTTTTTGTAGAACTATTTTACTGAGTTAATTTGAATCTTACTTGTTTATCAGATTTATAAATGCCAGACCTAATTTAATAGAATAATTGTAATGAAGACATTCTAAATTATTTTTCCAATTCAACAGTAATGAGAGTACATAGGAATCTCAGTGAAAAATTACCCTTGCATTCATATCCTTCTATTGATAAAGACTCTTGGGGCATAACACTTGATATAGCTTATATTAGTCAGGGTTTTTCAGAGAACAAGAACGAACAGGATATATGTGTGTATGCGTGTGTGTGTGTGTGTTTTGTGTGTATACATATATACAGAAATTTATTTTAAGGAATTGGCTTATGCAATTGTGGGGACTGGCAAGTCTGAATTCTGCAGGATGGAGAAATTACAGTAAGAGTAATAACTGAAGTCTTGAGTTCAAATTTCTTAGGCGAAGCTGACAGATTGGAAATTCTGCAAGATTTGATGTTGAAGCCTTGGGTCTGAAATTTGTAGGGGAGGCTGGCAGGCAGGAAACTCAGAGAAGTTGAGGATATAGTCTTGAAGCAGAATTTCTTCTTCACTTTGGAACCCTCAGTTTACTTTTAATGCTTCCAACTGATAGGATGAGGCTCACCCACATTACCCAGGATAATCTCCTTTACTTAAAGTCAGCTAACACCATCTACAAAATACTTCCACGGCAACTTCTAAGCCAGTGTTTGATCAAACAGTTGGACACCATAACCTAATCAAGTTACATATAAAATTAACCACCATATAGCTGTTAGTTTCTCTAATGGTCTTCTGAATGCCTAAAGGAAAGCAATATAGAAAACAGGTTAGGTCCATCAGTTCTGGAACCAGATAGCTTGGATTTGAATCCATCTCTACCTCTTACTGTATGTGTGACCTCGGACAATGACTTCATTTCTGTAGGCTACATTTCCTCTTCTGTAAAATGGGGATAATGAGAGTAATTTCAGAAGGTTGTGTTAATGATTTCGTGACATAATACAGTTAGAGCAGTTGACACAGTGCTTGGCATTTAGTGAGCAAATGGTAGCTATTATCACCAAAAATTAGTTACCTTCATAACCCAGAATTGATAATGTTATTGAATTATCTTGTGTTTCTATTTGGAAAGCAAACTGGTTAAGAAAGCTGGAATATATGCAATTAATGGTTGCACAGAAGCACTCTGGATGAAAGCAGAAAAAGAGGAGGAAGAGTTAAGCCTCTTTCTAAAATAATAAAAGAAAACTTTATATTATTTCTAGCTCTTATCGCTAAATGTATTAATATGTGTGCCTGGCACACAGTACGCTTTCTATAAGCGATTGATAATATCATTTTAAACTATAGTTGAAGTAACAGCAAAGAAAGAGGGAAAGCACTGACAACTCATGTAGATGGAATAAATGAAAGTAAATGTAGCAATGAAATCTTACATACTGTCCTGTTTTTAAAAGAAGCTCTATTTCTTCTTCAGGATATAAATATGTTATAAGTTGTTTGAAAAAACTCGTTTATTACACTACGGTTTGAGGTCTGAATTCCTTAAGTTAGACCTGTACGTGTCCATAGACCTGTTTCTAATTGAGGATCTTTTTGCTCATATATAATCCAACTCAGTGCCTAATTTGAGCTGTTTTCATTTTCCTTCGTAATAATCTACGTAGATCCGCTTTAGGTGTTATTTTCTTGACTTTCCCCTAACAGTGTTTGTAACGTCACCATTAATTTAAAGTGGAGTGATTCCAAGGTTTCTGGACTACGAAAATTCTCTCACCAAACAGCCCTTATGCATATTTAGCCACCCTCCTTCCAGAATTTGGTGAGGTCACCAGCCGCCTTAACCAACCTTCCACTAGGGGGCACACGAAACCCAAGCAGCATAGCGTTAAATTGCTGTTCACGTTTAAAAGGACTAGCAACAGCGTTAGGAAAATCAATCCCTTCCTGAATTAGACCCATCTGGTTACATATTTAATTATAATTTATGCTCCCGTAATTATTGTATTGCAAGGTGGCGGTGGCGAAGAGAGACAAACGTCTCTTTTTCAGGACACCACCTCTCCCCCGCCCTTGAAATCAAACTGGCAAAAATAAAAAGAGAATTCTGGGAAATATTTAATAATTGAAACATTCATGCTTAAAAAATAAATAAAACTTTATGAGTCCTTTAAGGAAGGGAGTGGGGCGGAGGAAGGGACAGAAGAGCGAAAAAAGTCAAGTGAGGCTCTTCCAACCAGATGGTGTCTGCTTAATAGACCCAGAGCAGAAGCGCAAATGGTTAACATATTGTGTAGAGGGAAACCGCACATGGCCGCGTGGGGGAAGGGAGGCCGCGCGAGCCTTCGTTGGTAAAACCACCTCCGCGAGTGAGACTGAATCCGGTCTTCTAGAGGTCAAAAGGACTTCTCGGGGCTGTCGCTTACTTAACAGCTGTCCAGGTAAGGACGTGCGCGCGCGCGCACATATGCATAGGAGAATAATGGTGAGAATGGTAATTGAAGGGTGTCTAGATGGGTGACTGTCTGTATCTAAATTCTGCACATAAATGCACCTATAACGTGGATCCACATGTGCATAACCATATGCTCCAAGGCTTTACATTAACGATTTATTCCTTGTGTCATTCGTGAAATTCTGGTGTGGGTTACATTTATATCATGCGCAAAGCCTACGCAAAACCGCACGCAGCGTGTCCATTTGTCCGCGCGGCCCCGGCCCGTACCTAGGACAAGGCGAACCCATCTGTCGTGCGCGGCAGTGGCGGCTGGAACACGCCGAGGCGATGACAGGATGTAGAGCCGCTTGCAAACGGCATCTTCTTTTCTTCTTATTTCAGTGATGTCATTGGGCTACAGCAGCTGAGCGAGCAGGAGGAGGAGGAGGAGGAGGCGGAGGCGCCCCGGCTGCCGCCGCCGCCGCTGCAGGTTCATGTGCATATAATGAAAAGGCACTTGACAGTCTGCCAAAACGCACGCCAGGGAGAGGGAGCGAAACTGGACCTACTGGATTTCGCAAAGCCAATCGTCATCATCTGCATCTACATGGGGAAGGAGGAGGAGGAGGAGGAGGAGGTGGGATCAGAAGCTCCAGCCTCGGCTGCTCCAATGTGAAACCACGAGCAAAAAAGGGGGATCAGAAAAAGCAACGGAGAGCGAGCGAGGAGGGAAAGGCTGCTCGGTGTGCTGTATCCCCCCCCTTCCTTCCCCCTGCGGATTTCTCCTCCTCTTCGGGCAGCTATGAATTCCGCTGAACAGACCGTTACGTGGCTCATTACCTTGGGGGTGCTGGAGTCGCCAAAAAAAACCATCTCGGACCCAGAGGGCTTTTTGCAGTCGTCTCTCAAAGATGGGGTGGTCCTCTGCAGGCTGCTGGACCGCCTGCTCCCTGGGACCATAGAGAAAGTAAGTGCTATTTCAGCCCGCGCGCGTCCCCCGGCCCCCCCATCGCGCCCCCGCCTGGCCGCAGTCGCCGACCCCGGGGCGCCAGGCGGCACCCCACCCCTAGGCTCGACCCCTGCGCTCCGACGCCCACGCGCCCGCCGCCTGTCTGCGGAGTCCGGGGCACAAAGCTCCGGACCTCTGGGCCCCGGCCGCTGAGGCCCGAGATGGGCAGACGAGTGCCGGGACGCGGGAACCGCCTTGCGCCTTGGCACCTGGTTGACCCGCGCGGCGGTATCCGCCGCCCACCTCTGCCCAGAGGAAAAGGTGACGCGCGGGCAGGAAGCCTACGCACTTTCCTTTGTCCGCGGATCCCCCTGGAAGTCCGGTTCGCGCCGGGAAGGCGCGGACGCGTCTCCGCCGCACACGGCGCTCCCCGCCCGCCCGACCGTGAGGACCCAAGTAGCGGGAGCTCGGAGGGCGCCATTGTGTGCAGAGTGCGGAGTGGCGGGCCCGAGCCGGGCGGGGGGCTCGGTGGCCGCGCGCGGGGGGTGGGCGGGAGCCTGGGGCCGCTGCAAAGGGGACGGATCCAGGAGGCGGGCGCAGCCCCTGTGTCTTCTCCCGGTCCGATTTCGAAGGTTAGAACAGTTCTCTACACAAGAAGAAATTGGATTTTTTGTTCCGTTCTAATATTAAGTTGCTCCTCGGGTGTCGTGAGGTCTGTCTGCTCAGATCCCTTACAGTGACCTAATCAGAAAAGCTCGTTCCAACACCATGCACAGTTTTCTCCGATGGCTTTGTTTGGACAATTTTTCGTTGGTGGGGATATTGCAGTAGTTTCATCATTTTTCTGTTAAATTGACCAATTCCTATGCATTTTTTGAAGGTACATTCGTCAATAGCTGAGGGCTGAGCTGTGAAATGATTTACTACTTTCCCAAAGAAAGAATTCCTCATGTATTCCAATCCATGTGGATTGCAATCACTTAAGTTACAAAGCCCTGGCATTCTTCAAAATTTGTTCAAAATACAAGATTTTATTTTCAGATTTCTACCTGATTCTGAACAGATCCATAGTCCTGGAGTATTGCTTCTCCCTACTCCTGTCTAGTGGTTTCCCTAGGGATAAAGTGTGAACCTTGACCTGTATTTCTGTGAGTGATTAAAGTTTGTTTTCATCTCTACAAGCTGACAAAGCATGGGTGAGGGGATATGAGATCTTTTAAAAACTATATATCCCGCTATTTAAAAAATACTACAACTTTATTCCAAAATTTTTTTTTTGCCAGGGTATAATTTAAGATGAATCTTTTTAGAGATTATTTTTAAAATATTAAGTATGGAAGTTGGAACGCACTGTAATTTGGAGGAACAATTTCATTTTTTGTGGAGTTTTTAGCCCCTACACACCAAGACAATTTTTTTTCCAAAGACGATTTTTAATAATAAAAAAGTTAATAAAATGACTTGAAAAAGTAAAACGTTTATCCTCATTCATAAATTTGCATATGTTCTGGGATTACATTTTAAAGGCCAGAAAAATTTTATTTAGCATAATAATTTTAGATGGTTTTCTAACTGGGAACATATTTGTGTACACAGAATGTGCACTTTAGAGTTAATACCTGCTTGCTTGTCCATGAAATAAAAATGTTGCTTCTAAATGAATCTGATGTCACGATAAAATTATGATTTAAAATGAGAATCACAAGCAGGATCTAGGATTTTTTTTTTTTTTTTTTTTTTGCATGGGCAGGCACCGGGAATCGAACCCCGGTCTCTGCATGCAACAAGCAGGATCTAATTTTCAGGGCTCTCAAAATACTTTGTTGTCATCTGAATATCAGTATTTCTGGTAATAAAAGTCAGAGTTGAAAAGCTTTTTGAAAATGCACAGTTTACCAAAGTAGATGTCAATAAAATATTGTTCCATTTCTAAGAATGGTGTTTTAAGAAACTTGATATGCTGTGTTGCTAAAAATAGCAACATCAATGCATGTGCTATTTGGTATAATATTGATTGGTAGACTTCAATAGTCATTTTCTTTTAAATTTTAGAAAGACTTTCTTAGAAAGTGGTAGCAGTCCTCTCATCTCTAAAACAACAAAGAACGCTATGAATGTTTACTTTGCAGAAAACAACCCAACATAGTCTAAAACTATAGTCATTTGTAAGTTTCTTATATTGAAGCTATTAATTCCTTTTTCCCTGAGCCCCAAATGGTTCTTTTTAAACTGATTTTATCGCAATGAAAGGTTAATATCAAAGTAGCAAATTATAGACAGAGCCACTAATTCTCAAAGGTTCAAAGGTAGGTTTTCAGGGTAAAATATTAGTCATTCTCTGCCTCCAAAAAACACCTGGGTTTCAGAAGAGTCGTGGGCTTTTTCCATTTCCTAAAAGAGTTATCTGTTTGAACTTTCCAACGTTTGCATGCATACCAAATAATATATGCCACAAAGCACAAACACTGAACAACTTTTACTTGAATGTGGAAATGTGAGGAAGAAGACATTTTTCCTTAAAAAGAGACAGTTGGAAACTTAACTGAATACTCATATGAAATTTAAAGAATCTTAACTTTACCCCTGTTTGCCACATGAACACGTTGACAGCTAGTTAATGAAGCAGCCTGTAACTTAACACTTGCAAATTCAAATTTAAAATGAACCATTGGACTGGGGATGAGAGCAGAATTTAGTAGAGTTAAGCTGGCTCAGGTTTCTTATGTCATAAATGAAGAAAAACATTTCCTAATATGTTTCTTCCATTATGTTCATTAGTTCTATTTTAGATCTGGTAGAAGGATGGAGGGAACTAAGAGGACATTCATTTAGTTTCACATTGTTTTATTCATTAACATTTTTTTTCATTTAAGTTCTCTTTTATGCAGTTCTCCTGCTTTTCTTTAAGTTGGAAAGTAAGACAGTAGGAAGAGGAAATTATAAACTTTACATGAACAGTTCAGAAGAAATACTTTTCATCATTACCAATGATATGTTTTTTTGCTATAGATAGGAGAAAAAAATTGTGGTTAAAATATTTCCATGTTTTCCAGCAATAGCCAGGACTTGTTCTAATCTTTTCCCTCATACCTCCTGTGATCAAAAACACACAACGGCCATAAAATCTAGTGAGCATCCAACCGTCCTTTAGTCCTATTAACACTGTTTTCATAAATTAACACTTTAAACATCCATGGATTATTTAATCAAAAGGGGTGAAATCAAGATATAGGAATCTTAGAGGATGCAAAATCACCATTAGAATAATAAGACACATATTAAAATAATGGAAATCATGAAATGCTGTTTTAATTTTACTTGCAAATGCAGAGGATGGGAGCCACTTAATCCATACTGTCATCACTTGACCACATTTTTGGAGGCAAAAGGCTTATGAAAAGGCAAATTTCTACCATTTGGCACTTATAACTTCTGCCCAAGTGCCAAATGGTAGAAATTTGCCTTTTCATAAGCCTTTTGCCTCCAAAAATGTGGTCAAGTGATGACAGTATGGTAATGGTGGTTAAGTTCTAAGAATGAAATGGATTCGGAAAGCGCATACCCTGTAGCTATTCAATAAATAACTTGTGGATTGGCTGATAAACCACACATACCGAAAAGTTATAAGAGGTTATATCTAGAATATGTGTTTTTAAAAATTATTAGATTGTATGTTTATGAAAAAATCTAATACAAAATACGTGGTTCTCATGTATCACCCTATTATTAACACCTTGCATTGGTGTGATCATTTGTTACAATTGATGAAATCACATTTTTACTGTACTTTAAGCAATAGTGTGTGGTTCTTCTAGGGTTCATTGTTTGTATTGTTTAGTTCCATGTATTTTTTTTTTAGTTCCATGTATTTTTTTTAAAGGTTTTTATTCTAGCAACATATATATGACTTAAAATTTCTCCTTTTAATCACATTCAAATATATAGTTCTATGTTGTTAATTATGTTCACAGTATTGTGCTACCATCACTATCCATTACCTAAACTTTCCCATCTTCTCAAATAGAAATTCTGTATATTTTGAGCCTTAACTTCCTATTCCCTGCCCACATCCCTTCCCTTGTAACCCCATATTCTAGATTCTGATTCTCTGAGTTTACTTATTCTAATAATTTCATATCAGTGCGATCATACAGTATTTGTGCTCTTGTTTGTTCACTCATTATGGTGTCTTTGAGGTTTATCCATGTAATCACGTTTGTTAGGACTTCTTCATTCTGTTTTACAGCTGAGTGATATTCCATTATGTGTATGTACCACATTTTGCTTATTCATCAGTTGGTAGACAGACACTTGGGGTTGTTTCCATCTTTTAGTAATATGAATAATCACAATATGTTTTTAGGGAGAGTTCTTTAAACTTCACAGACTAAATTATTGCTTTTTATCAAGATCCTTCTAATTATTTCAATTAAGATTTCATTGATGATCTTGCATTAGCCTTTTAGAATATTTAATATTTGCTTTTGAAGCATGTGACTTTAAAGTACTATCTCAACTCTCAAACAGTGTGACTAGTGGTAACTACATTTGTTGGCTCATTTGAATTGAAGCAAATAAACTTAAAAATTCTATATAAATCAGGATCACCTAATGTGATTTCCTAAGAGCCAAACTAGAAATGATATAGTGTTTATGTTGGCATCTCATGCACATGCACATACTCACATGCACACTTGACTTAGATTTGGAGGGAGAGTTGGGGGAAAGGGTTGTAAGCATTTTATTGGGGGCAGCTAAAAAATGTCGCTGCCTTTGTGAACTGTCAGAGGCTGTCCAGTTGTTGTGCCATCTCGTGACCTCATTTTATTAATAGAAATGTCACCCAGGAATCCACCTTCTCTTCTCATTTCTTTAAGCACTGCCCACTCTTGCACGTCCATTTTAAAGAACTATTTGGACTCACTTCCTGAGTTGCAGGCCCAGCAGTATCTCCTTTATAAATAATGTTTCATTTAATCCCCATTTGTAGATGAGAAAGATGAGATCTAGTGGTATGATTTGCTTCCAGGTCACCCAGCTAGCAAGTGGAGGGGAAAGAATTCAAACCCAGGTCCCTTTGCTGCCAAAATCGGAGATCTTTATGGCAAAGACAAAGACAAGACACTTGCTGGGTGTCCCCATCTATGCTCAATTAAGGGGAATATATGATAGTTACTGCTTTCAGGAATTTACAAACTGGGTTAGGAAACAAGACAAAAACAAGCAACATAAATGATAATACAAAGCAGAATAGACGAGTACTAGATTGTGTGCTACAGAATACCATTCAACAGGGGGGTACGAAAGAAGAAGAGGTGACCAAGTGCAGGAATAATCAGGACTATGCTGGAGGCGGGTGCAGATTTCACAGGTTTCCATTAGATCTGAAAACAGCTCTTTCTTGGGAGTGTAAATTAACTCAAAGCTGAATGGAAAAAGGATGCATTGCTCTATTGGAGTGCTGCCTTCAGTAGTTAGTTGTACTTCCTCCAGAAAACTCATTTTGCCCCATGTCAGTGAGTGATTCACAGCTCCCATTGGAGAACCCCAGTGATAACTTTGGACGACCTCTAATAAGAAATCAATTAATCTCTCACCCTGGCATCTAAGAGCTCTTACCATGGTTACTGGGACTTCCTGTTCTGATTCTACTAGGTTTCCATTTATACCAAGATTCAAATATATATATATATATATATATATATATATGTATATGTATATAATAAACTTTTTAATTATAAAATATGACATATATACAAAAAAGCAATAAATTTCCAAGTACATTTTAACAAGTAATTATAGAAGAGATTTTAAAGTTTGGTATGGATTACAGTTCCACGATTTTTCATTTTTCTTCTAGCTGCTCCAAGACGCTAGAGACCAAATGAAATATCAATATAATGATTCCGTAGTCATTCTCATTTGTTAAATCCTATCTTCTGTTATACTCCTCCTTCTCTTTTTTTTTTTTACCTTTTTTGTAAAAAATAACAAAAATGCAAAAAAGCAATAAATTTCGGAGTACTTCACAACAATTATAAACTTAAAAAAACACTATATGTATAATTAATTCATTTTTCTCCTTTCAGAGGCAACCGATCATTTTTAAATATAACAAATGGAGGAGAGACTGTGGAGCCCCAAGATTGGTGGTGGACAGTTTTTAATTGGTGTTTTGTGAGGGGCTGTTACTAGACTTTTGGATTGGAATTGTGCATGAGCTGGCATTTTGCCCATCCGTCTGTCACTGCCAATGGAAGGGCAGCAAATGTACATAATTCCTCTGTGTGTACAACTCTGACATGCAACACCAAGGGCTGGGAGGTTTAGTGTCTCCATAAACCATTGGCTGGACTGTTAAAGCATGGTGGTTATGAGTGTGTGGCTGTGTCAGGAAGACCTGGCTCCCAAAGCCTGATGTATTTGCTGTGTGATCTCAGGCAACCTGCTGACTTCTCTGAGTCTCAATTTCCTCATCTTAAGAATGAAATCAATGATTCCTACCCGACAGAAATGACCTATTTGGATAATAGGGTTGTTTTGAGGTTAGATGAGTAGATGTGAAGGATTTCCTGAGTGCTGGGCACAGAGCAAGTCCTCCATACAGGGTAGTTATTTTCTTGATTGACACTGACCACTTTCCCCAGTGTGCCCAGGGAAGACTCTTAAAAACTGGGATTTGAACCTCCAAGGCCACCAACCCCCAAGAATACTGTTTTATTTTCACAAGCTGACAGATTCTTGCAAATTCAGGGGCTTTGTGGTCTCTCCCTTCCCACCTGACAGACCACTCTTGTCTGCATGGGTGGGACCCTGAGTGCAGGCTTCCAGGGCCCTCTGGTGAGCGTCCGGGGAAAGGCTGGGTCCTGGAGCAGCTGCTGAGCCCCGGCAGCTGCCACCTTTGAGGGACCAGAGGGCAGAGCTATTGGGGACTCAGGTTTCACCAATATAAAGTTTCCTGCTCGAGACGTGGAGTCACAGATGGGAAGTGAGGGCCTGGACAGCCCCGCCAGCTCCCAAGGCCCTCCCTGGGTCCACAGAGGAGGAAGGGGGGTGGGGGGTGGGGGTGGTGGTGAGTGGGGGCGGGGTGGGGGTGGGCTGGCCCGGGCCTGATGCTTCCCTGCTGATGACTTCTGCTCCCCACCCCACCCCCCACCCCTTCATCAGTTAGATGAAGTTAGGCTAGGAGAATTTATGTCCTTATGTTGTACTATTTTTAACTTTAGCTCTGGATGTTGAAAGTTGTTTTATGCTGGTAGTTCTAAAGCATATTTTTGCAGGATAGTGCTGTGTCTTACGTCGCCCAAAGGGCTGGAAGAAGGGGAGGATAGTGCTTAATGGGATGTGTGAAAATTTATTTCAGGCAAATTTATTTGAATTCATTTAAGTCAAATCAATGTATGTATTAGGTTCCTATTAGATTCACACCATGTACCATACACAATGTTTTACATTATATGCACATACCTATACAAACGAACATGTACTCTGTACCACCTTTTTAGGCAAGTCATAAGAAAAATAATAGTGTCTTTTTTTAGAGAAGTTGTAGGTTTACAGAAAATTCGTGGAGAAAATACGGAGTTCCCATATATCCCTCTTCCCATTATTAGTGCCTTGCATTAGTATGCTACTTTTGTTAAAATTGATGAAACAATATTATCATAATTGTACTGTTAAATATAGTTCATGATTTACATTATAGTTCACTGTGGTGTACAGTTCAACATTAAAAAAATTATTTGAATAACATATATAACCTAAAATTTCCCCTTTTATCCACGTACAAATATATAATTCAGTGGTATTAATTATATTCACCGTGTTGTGGGACCCTCACCACCATCCATTACTAAAACTTTTCCCTCACCCAGTCAGAAACTCTGTACACAATTGAGCATTAACTCCCCATTTTCTACCTCAGCTCTGTCTCTGGTTTCCTGTATTCTAGTTTCTTACTCTATGAATTTGCTTATTCTAATCATTTCATATGAGAGAGATCATTCAATATTTGCCCTTTTGTGTCTGGCTTATTTTAGCCTTCAACGTGATGTCTTCAGGGTACATCCATGTTGTTGCATGTATCAGAACTTCATTCTTTTTTATAGCCAAATAGTATTCCATTCTGTGTATACACCACATTTTGTTTATTCATCAGATGATGGACACTTGGGTTGCTTTCATATTTTGGCAACTGTGAATAATGCCACTGTGAACATTGGTATGCAAATCTGTTTGAGTCACTGCTTTCAGTTCTTTTGAATATATACTTAGAAGTGGGATTTCTAGGTTATATGGTAATTCTAAACTTAACTTTCTGAGGAACTGCCAAACTGTTTTCTACAGCGGCTGAACCATTTTACATTGCTACCAACAATGAACAGGTTGTCATATTTCTCCACATCTTTTCCAACACTTGTTATTTCCTATTCTTTCTAATAGTAGCCATTCTACTGGGCATGAAAGGGTATCTCATTTTGGTTTTGATTTGCATTTCCTTGATGGCTAATGATGTTAAGCATCTTTTCATGTCTTTATTGGCCATTTGTATACATTCCTTGGAGAAATCTCTAGTTAAATCTTTTGCCCATTTTAAAATGGGGTTCTTTGTATTCTTGTTGAGTTGTAGCATTTCTTTATATATTCTTCATATTGAACCCTTATCAGGTATGTGGTTCCCAAGTACTTTCTTCCATTCTGTAGTTGTCTCTTTACTTTCATAATGAAGTCCTTTGATACAGAAAAGTTTTAAATTTATCTATTTTTTTCTTTTGTTGCTTGTGGGTTTGGTATAAAGTCTAAGAAACCATGGTCTAACATAAGGTCCAGAGGATGCTTCCCTTTGTTTTCTTGGTGTTTTATAGTTTTGGTTCTTATATTTTGATCTTTGATACATTTTTAGTAAATGTTTTTATATGGTATGAGTTAGGGGTCCACATTCACTCTTTTGCGTACAGATATCCAGTTTTCCCAGCCACATTTGTTAAAAAAGAGTATTCTTTCCTCATGGGGTGGACTTGGCACCCTTGATAAAAATCAGTTGGCCATACCAGAGGCTTTACCCTCCCAGCTCTCGGTGTTTCCACCCAGCTTTGCACCCGTTTCACTGCCTGTGCCACCACCATGATGGAACAGCCCATCTTCTTTGCCAAGGACTTCCTGCCAGCGCCACCATCTCCAAGATGTCTGTGGCCCCCATCGAGCTGGTCAAGCTGCTGCTGCAGGTACACTGCCAGTAAACAGATTACTGCTGACAAACGGTACAAATGCATCATGGACTGTATAGTCCGCATTCCCAAGAAGCAGGGTATTCTCTCCTTCTGGAGGGGTAACTTGGCCAATGTCATCTGCTACTTTCCCACCCAAAGCCCTCAACTTTGCCGTTAAGGATAAGTATAAGCACGTGTTTTGGGGTGGTGTAGAGGAGCACACACAGTTCTGGAATTATTTTGCTGGTAACCTGTTCTTTGGCGGGGCAGGTGGAACCACTTCTCTTTGCTTTGTCTACCCACTGGATTTTGCTAGAATCTGTTTGGCAGCTGATGTTGGGAAATCTGGTGCAGAAAGAGAATTCAAAGGCCCAGGAGACTGTCTGGTGAAAGTCACAAAGTCTGACAGTATCTGAGGCCTATGCCAGGGCTTCAGTGTCTCTGTGCAAGGCGTCATCATCTACAGGGCAGCCTGTTTTGGCATGCATGATACAGCCAAAGGTATGCTCCTCGACCCTAAGAATACACACATTGTGGTGAGCTAGATGATTGACCAGACGATGACAGCTGTGGTTGGTGGGGTCTCCTATCCCTTCGACACTGTGAGGTGACAGATGACGGTACAGCCTGGATGTAAAGGAGGTGACATCATGTATAGTGGGACTGCCGATTGCTGGAGGAAGATTTTCAAAGATGAAGGTGGCAAAGCCTTCAAGGGTGCATGATCCGGTGGTCTCAGTGGCATGGGTGGAGACTTTGTGCTCGTCCTATATGACGAATTGAAGAAAGTCCTCTAAGTGTATCTTACTAGCAATGGGAACAGAGAATCATGTAGAATTCTTATTCAACCATTACGGACCATTGACCTTCAAGAAATTCCTGTTGTTTTTACCCAGGCAGATCAAATCTGTAGAGGGCTAGGGCAAGCTTTAGAAAAGGGGATCATTGTGATTACATTGGGCCATTGGCTCTGCTGATTTCATGTTTTCGATTACTGGGGGGTCATGACCATCATCGTGGATCCATGGGTGAGGCACCTCAGCTACACAGACCGAGAAACCCTCGAGTCCAAATGCTTGTAGGACACTCAGTTGTGGTTAAGTGTTTATTTAAAAAGAAATCATGTTTCCTATTTGTACTTAAGCACTGTCTCCTTTTGCACTGCTGGATATTTGCAATTATGTTTTATGTTGGGCATTCTGCTGCAAAATAATAAATAAGCAGGATACTCTCAAAAAAAAATCAGCTGGCCATAGATATGAGGGTTTATTTTAAAACTCTCAGTTTGCTTCCATTGGTCTATATGTCTGTCCTTGTGCTAGTACCCTATTACTGTTACTTTGTAATAAGTTTTAAAATTGGAAAGTTTGAGTCCTCCAGCTCCCTTCTTCTATTTCAAGATGTTTTTGGCTATTTAGGATCACTTATACTTCCAACTAAATGTTATTGGATTTTCCATTTTTGCAAAGAAGTTGTTGACGTTTTAATTGGGATTGCATTGAATCTGTAAATTGCTTTGAGTAGAATTGATATCTTAACAATGTTTAGTTCTCCAATCCATGAACATGGAATGTTCTTTCATTTACTTGGATTTTCTTTGATTTCTTCTGGCAGTGTTTTTTTGGTTTTCCGTGTAAAAGACTTTTACATCAGTAGTTAAATTTAAACCTATGTATTTGATCCTTTTGGTGTTGCTATTATAAGTAGAATGTTTTCTTTATTTTCTAATCAGATCATTCATTTTTATTGTATAAAACTACTTATTTTTGACATTAATGTTAATACTCTGCTGCTTTGCTGAATTTGTTTATAAGCTCTAGTAACTTTGTTGTGGATTTTTCAGGATTATCTATATGATCATCTCATCTGCATGATCATGTCATCTGCAAATAGGGAAAATTTTACTTCTTCCTTTTCAATTTGGATTGAAAATTTATTAAAATAAATTTTAATTTATTTTTCTTGCCTAATTGCTATAGCTAGAACTTCCAGTACAATGTTGAGTAATATTGTTGACAGTGGGCATCCTTGTCTTGTTCCTGAACTCAGAGGGAAAGCTTTTAGTCTTTGACTGTTAAGTAGATGTTAGCTGTGGGTTTTCATGTATGTTGAGGGAGTTTCCTTCTATTTCTAGTTTTCTAAGTATTTTTATCAAGAAGGAGTGCTGGATTTTGTCAGATGCCTTTTCTATATCAATTGAGATGTTCTTGTGTTTTTTTTCCTTTGTTCTATTAATGTGGTATATTAATTAATTGCTTTTCATGTGTGAACCTACCTTATTTATCTGGGGTAAATCCCACTTGATCATGGTACAATTCTTTCAATATCCTGTTGAATTTGATTTGCTAGTATTTTGTTGAGGATTTTGCATCTGTATTCCTAAGAGAAATGGTCTGTAATTTTCTTTTCTTGTAGTGTCTTTATCTCACTGGTATTAGTTTGATATTGGCCTCATAGAATGAGTTAGCTAGTATTCCCTCCACTTCAATTTTTTGGAAGAGTTTGAGAAGGATTGTTTTTAATTATTGGAATGTTTGGGAAAAGTCATTGGTAAAACCATTTGGTCCTGGGCTTTACTTTGTGGGAATGGTTTTGATGACTGATTCAGTCTCTTTACTTGTTATAGTAAAAAGTCTGTTACTATAGCAAGTAAATACTATAATAAGAAATAGACCTGAACGAAGTCTGTTGAGATCTAGTTCTTCTTGTGACAACATAGATAATTTGTGTGTTTCCAGGAATTTGTCCACTTTATCTGGGTTATCTAAATTTTTGACATACCGTTTTCATAGTATCCTCTTTTAATCCCTTTTATTTCTGAGGGGTTGGCAGCCTTGCCACACACATCCCTCCTTTCATTTCTGATTTCAGTTATTTGCATTCTCTTTCTTATTTTCCTTGTGAATCTAGCTAACGGTTTATTGGTTTTATTGATCTTCCCAAGGAATCAACTTAAAAAAAAACTTTTTTATTGTATAAGATAACATATATATGAAGCAAAGAAAGAAAAAAGCAATAACTTTCAGAGCACTTTTCAATACATAGTTACAGGACAAATCCCAGAGTTTGTCATGGGCTACCATACCATCACCTCAGATTTTTCCTTCTAGCTGCTCCAGAATATAGGAGGCTAGAAAGAATAAATATTTTTTTTATTATCACAATTGATTTTGTTTTTCTTTTCTGTGAGAAATAACACATATATATATATAAATGAATTTCAAAGCACAGCATAACAAATAGTTGTAGAACAGATTTCAGAGTTTGGTATGGATTTCAATTCCACCGTTTTAGGTTTTTAGTTCTAGCTGCTGTAAGATACTGGAGACTAAGAGAAACATCAATTTAATGATTTCAGCAGTGATATTCATTTATTAAACTCTACCTTCCCTGTATAACTCCACCATCAACTTTGACCTGTCTATCCCACTCTTTAGGGGTATTTGGGCTATGGTCATTCTAACTTTTTCATGTTGGAAAGGGCTGTCAATAATATGGGGTAGAAAATGGAACTGGCTGATGCTCTGGAGAGGCTAGGCCCTCTAGGTTTTAGGACTTATCTGGTCCAGGGACCTATCTGGAGGTTGTAGGTTTCTGGGAAGTTACTCTAGTGCATGGAACCTTTGTAGAATCTTAGATATTGCCCTAGGTGTTCTTTAGGATTGGCTGGAATGATTTTGGTTGGGGTTTGGCAAGTTATGATAGGTAGCAATGTCTAACTGAAGCTTGGGTAAGAGTGACCTCCAAAGTAGCCTCTCAACTCTATTTGAACTCTTTCAACCACTGATACTTTATTAATTACACTTCTTCTTCCCCTTTTGGTCAGGATGAAATTGTTGATCCCACGGTGCCAGGGCTGTACTCATTCCTGGGAGTCATCTCTGAACCACCAGGGAGACTTTCACCCCTGGATATCATGTCCCACGTAGGGGGAAGGGCAATTATTTCACTTACAGAGTTGAACTTAGAGAGAGTGAAGCCACATCTGAGCAACAAAAGAGGTCCTCCAGAAGTAACTCCTCCAGAGAATCAACTTTTGATTTCATTGATTTTCTCTATTATTTTTCTATTCTCTATTTTATTTATGTCTGCTTTAATGTTATTTCATTCCTTCTGTTGGATTTCGATTCAGTTTGCTCTTCTTTTTTTTTTTTAGATCCGTTTTCTAGTTCCTTTCAGTCGAGAAGGTTTTCTCAGTCTCTTGATGCTGAGTCCCAGCTCATTCTAGGATTTCTGTCCCACATTGCCAGGGAGGTTTACATCCCTGGAGTCCCACATAGAGAGGCTCCATTGGCTTTTTTTTTTCTTTCTTTTTTTTTTTTTTGCAAGAGCAGGCACCAGGAATCAAAGCCCCATTGGCTTTTTAAATGTGCATTTTTAAATTTCTGTTAATATCTGGCTTCATTCCATTGTGGTTAGAGAAGATAGATGAGTTCAAAATTTTTGTACTTATGGGATCCTTGTGCACTAGAGAAAAAATGTGTATTCTGGTACTGTTGGCTAAGATGTTCTATATATGCCTGCTAGGTAGAGTTGGTTATAGTATTTTAAAGACTTCTGTTTACTTACTGATCATCTGAGTGGATTTCCTACTATTGAATGTGTATTAAACTTTCTTGCTATTGATGTGGAATAGTGTATTTCTTCCCTCATATCTGTCAGTATTTGCTTTCTGTATTTTGAGGCTCTGCCTTTGGCATATGTATTTATAGTTGTTATGTCTTCTTGTTGAATAGACCCCTTTATCATTATATAGTAACCTTTGTTCCTCATAACAGTGTTTGCTTTGAAGTCTGTTTTATCTGATATTAGTATAGGTACTCCAGTTCTCTTTCGGTTACTTTTTTTTTTTTGTCATGGGCAGGCTCTCAAATTGAACCCAGGTCTCTGGCATGGCAGGCGAGAATTCTGCTACTGAGCCACCATTACACCACCCGTCTTTTGGTTACTTTTTGCATGGTATATTTTTTCCATAATTTTACTTTCAACTTACTTGGGTCTTTGAAATTAAGATGAGTCCCTTGTAAACAGCATATAGCTGGATCATGCTTTTTTTTCTTTTTTAAAACCCATTCTACCAATCTCTGTCTTTAGACTAAAGAGTTAAATCTGTTTACATTTTAAGTGACTACTGATAACAAAGGACTTTCTTCTGACATTTTGCCATTTAGTCTTTGTAAATCTTATACATTTTTGTCCCTTAATTCTTCCATTAATGCCTACTGTCATGGTTAGGTTCATGTGTCAACTTGGTCAAGTGTGGTGCCCGTTTGTCTGGTTGGGCAAGTGCTGACCTTTCTGTTGCTATGAGGACATTTCATGGCATTAAATCATGATCACATTGGCTGCTGATTGCATTTGTAATCAGCCAAGGGGAATGTCTTCTGCAGTGAGTGATGTGTAATCTAATCACTGGAAGGCTTTTAAGGAGGATTCAGAAGAGGCAGTCTGTCTTCCTGCTTCAGCTGGCGAGCCTCTCCTGTGGAATTCATCCATACCCTTCATCGAGTTGTTGGCTTCACAGCCTGCCCTGTGGATTTGGACTCTATGTTCCCATGGTTATGTGAGACACTTTTATAAATTTTATATCTATCAATATTTCCTGCTGATTCTGTTTCTCCAGAGAACCTTAGCTAATACACCTACTTTCATATTTCCTTGATTTTTTTGTAGTATACCATTTGAGTCTCTTATCATTTCTTTCTTCATACATTTTTCATAAATTTTCTTTGTGGTTACCATAGGGCTTAACTTTAACATCTTAAATCTTTAACAATCACATTTGATTTTTATCAACTTAATTTCCATACTCCCACATTTTTTGTTGCACTTGTTATAAATTATATCTTTATACATTGTATATCCCAACACATAGATTTATCATTAACTTGCATGCTTTTGTATTTTAGAACCTGTAAGAAATAAAAAGTGCAGATATATACCCCAAGATGTAATACAATAGTTCTGGCATTTGTAACTACCTATATTGTTATCTTTACCAGAGGGTTTTATTTCTTTATGCCAATTGGATACACTGTCCAGTGTCCTTTCCTTTTGGTCTGAAGGACTCCCTTTAGCTTTGCTTGTAGGGCAGGTCTAGTGGCCACAAACTCCCTCAGCTTTTGTTTATCAGGAAATGCCTTACTCTCTCTTATTTTTGAAAGACAGTCTTGCTAGATATATAAAATTGCTGATTGGCAATTGTTTCAGCCCTTTAAATATTTCATCCCACTGCCATCTTTCTCTATGGTTACTCATGAGAAATTGGTACTTAAACTTATTGTAACTCCCTTGTACATAACACTTTGCTTGTTTTATTGCATCTTTCAGAACTCTCTCCTTGTCCTTAGTATTCAACAGTTTGACTAATATGTGTCTGGGCATGGTTCTCTCCAAATTTTTCCTGTTTAGGGTTCATGGGGAATCTTGAATATGCAAATTCATCTTACATTTAATTTTGGAAGTTTTCTGCAATTCATTCTTTGACTATTCCTTCTATCCCTTTCTCTCCTTTCCTTCTGATACTCCCATAATGCATATATTGGTATGCTTAATGGTATCTCACATTAAAGTTGGAGCTGTTAGGCTCTGTTAACTTTTTTTTTCCCATTCTTTTTCTTCTTGGTCCTCAGCCCAACTCATTTTAATTGTGTTTTCTTTGTTTTCACTGATTCTTTCTTCTGCCCATTCTAATATGCTCTTGAAACCCTCTAGGAACTTTTCATTTCAGTTATTATTTTCATCAGCACTAGTATTTCTGTTCAGTGCTATCTCTTTGTTGAGATTCTCATTATTCATTCATCATTTTCTTGATATCCTTTAATCTTTCTCTGTGTTTTCTTTTATTATTTCCTTCAGCATATTGAGGATCTTTTTTTTTTTTTTGCATGGGCAGGCACCGGGAATCAAACCCTGGTCTCCAGTATGTCAGGCAAGAACTCTGCCTGCTGAGCCACCATGGCCTGCCCTGAGGATCATTTTTTTAAATGTTTTTCTGATATGTCCAAAGTGTTCTTAGTTGGTGGTTTCTGGATTTTTATCTTGTTCCTTTTGGTGGGCCATCATTTCCTGTTTCTTTGTTTATCTTATAATTTTTTTTTGTACATTAAACATTTTAATATTTTAAATGGTATTTAGCCCCTTAGCTGTCTGTTCCTTAAGTTTGTATCTGGCTAGTGTTATGACAGAGGTTTCTTTTGAGTGCCAGGAAGTAATAAAAACAATCAATGTAAAAAATGCCTTTTATAGCCTTTGCAAATTTGCTCCACATTGACTAGTGCTTTCCTTCAGAGCTTTGCCCTCTTCTCAAGGAGATCAGACTGTGAAGTTTAGGGTCATCTCTGTTTTTCCTGAGCCTGCTTTTTATCCTCTCTTCATGACCTTCAGAATTTCCCTGTATAGAGGAATTCAAATATCCCCCCTATTCCCTATGGAATAGACTTTCTCCCTCTCCCTCTTTACTTTCTATTGCATGACTTAAACAGGCCGTTCTTTGCCCCATACTGCTTACTGATTTAGCTGTCTTATGAGCTGCTTCTGTCTGCAGGGCAAATTGTGGCAGGGATTTCCAGAGCCCAGTGTCCTGGTTCAGATTTTCAGGCTGCCGCTGATAGATCGGCATGGCATATAGGTACTCAGTTTGTGCTTAAGGGCTTCTCGGCTCCTTCTAGAACAAGGCTGGAGACTGACACTGGGAGCACATGTCTGCACCACTTTTGGGAGGGCATGGGGAAGGGTCACCAAGGGTGCCAGGAATTTTTCCTATGGAATTTCAAAACTGCATTTCTTGATTCAGAACTTGCCCGGCTATTGCAACCTTTTAACTCTTTTCTGGAGTTCTGAGGAAACGCCAGAATTCCAGAAAAGATTCTGGGGGTAAAGGCATACTCAAGGTCTTACACCTCTATCTTGGGTGACCAGAAGCCTCTTTTTATTTATTTTTAATAAACATCATCTTTTTCTTGTTTCTGGGATATTACTTACTATGGATATTTATTATAATTTCTTAAAGTATTGTTTCTTCCCTGAATTGTCTCTAAGTTCTGTTTTGAATCTGCTTTTCATCTTGGAGACTTTCCTCAAATATCTCACTATCCCTAAAGAATGAGGCACTAAAAAATGACTTGGAAATTCTTTGTGCCTGTGTGTGTGGGGGGCGCTTATAGCTGATGTGTTTAATAGTGGGGTGTTCAGTTGATCCCCCAATATCTGGATCTGTCTGTCTTTTCTCTTATTTCTGACAGTGTCTCCAGAGAGGAATTCTCCAATCTCTTCCCTTGGCAGACCAGCCTGACAACCCCTGGCAGCTTGAGAGAAATTTCCACATAAACTACTTGTTTTCAGTACTGGCACCCACCTCTACCCTTGGCTGTAGTGTTCTCCCCAAGTTCTGGTCATTTTTGGTTCACTCTTTCCCAGAGAATAAGTCTCAGAGTCATGCAGAGTTGGTAAGAGGAGGTTTCAGGTGTGGTAGGGTTGCAGACTTGCCAGACTGTATTTTGTACCAAATCGAGTATCTCACTTCCTCTGAGCCTCTGCTGTACTCCCTCCTGATAGGGTGTCTGATGCCTGTAGCTCCCGTCTACCCTGCAAGAACCTTCCTTCTTCCTGCTAAGCCAATTGCCATTCTTCCTTTTGTTTTCTGACTTTGTATCAGTTGCTTATGGTTTTAGATGTCTTCCAGTTTGATTAAAGGTGATGCATGCATTTCTTGCTCTCTTGTGGTTTTGGAGAATGTTTTCAAGAAGCAGTTAAGCTGATAGTATTTTATTTCACTTTCTTGGAAGTGGAATCTCTACATCTTTAAAAAAAGGAAAAGAATCGATGTCCCACTTCCTTGTATTTCTTATCTCCTTTCTTTTTTGGGAGAGCTTTAATGTAACAGTTATTTAAAGTGTTCTGTTTTCTTATTGTTTGTTTTGTGAAGTACTTTATTATTATACTCAGAAGAATTGTCTTTTTAAGGGGCCTATGATATTCCTATCTTACCTCTAAAGAAGCTTTCTTAGTAATTCAGAACGACAAAAAAGTGTATATAAAAGCAACTGAAGCTGTTTTCCAGTTTGTATCAAATTGCTTTAGTCTGAAATAGAAATTTTACAGCTTCAGGTTTGCTTTGAATTTGCCTAATTTCTTACAACGAGGTCTTCTTCTAATAATAAAACTTTCGTTAGCAACACCTTCTTTAGAACAGTGCAGTTATGGATTAATTATAAATACCCAGACTTGTGACAATTTTTCTTCCTCAACTCTGAATGTCACACTGCTCAGCTCCTATACCAACCTGCCTTTCCACCTATTTCCTGTTTTATAATAGTTTAAGTTCACTAGAGTCTATGTATCCGTCTGAAGTTAGCAAATTTATTCAGAAGTCTTTTGTCAGACACACAGCTTTTTCTGAGAAAGCTTGTCATTTCCTGAACACATGCCAAAAGATTATGACTTTGTCACTCACTTTAAGTAAGAAAGTTAATGATTTTGACAGAAAATTAAGGGTTTCATAGGCATACTCCCTGTTCTGACTGGGCCTCTGTTGCTAAGTCTCCCGCAGGAATAAGAGACCCACCTGAGCACACAGACTCTTAGTTTTGCCTTAACTCGTTTTATTTTTTTTTGTAATCTCATTTGGTCTTTTCCATATTTTGCTCGGGAAATTGCCTTGTAAGACGTGTGTTTGAACAATTAATGTAATACGTGGTGCTGGCAACAGATTTCCTCTAAAATGAACATGAACTTCTCTGGTCATACTTGCTTATGTTTGTTGAGGCATTTTTGTTTCTTTTGAAAACAGGGCTCTATAAATAAAATGTGGTCACATTTTGACAGATTTGTGACAAATGCATAACATCCAAAGGACCAGAGAAGCCATATTTTTAAGGGACAAGAGACTTGAACTGAGTGTCATTCAGACTTTATAAACCAATGATACATGTAGAAGAGCTCAGTTATTAGATCTCTAATAAAAACACATTTACTGGGCGGACCACAGTGGCTCAGCATGCAGTTCTTACCTGCCAAGCGGGAGACCCGGGTTCAATTCCTGGTGCCTGCCCATGCAAAAACCAAACAAACAAAACACACATTTACTTAGATTGAATCTAAATGATTGCCAAATCAACAATCTAAGATTGTCATTTTTTTTAAACAAATAGTCATACTTTTGTTTTCTTAGGTGTCAGTCTTAAGTGCACTGTTAATGAATAGTTAAAGTATTAAAAGACATTACTCACCCTGAACATAATGAAGTCTTCTGTTGTTTGTAATGGAGCTTTAATTCAGCTTCCATCTTAAGAACCTTGAAAAATAAGTGCAAATTAAACCCAATGTAAGTAGAAGAAAAGGAATAATAAAGATCTGCATGGAATTCAGTAGGGAAGCAGAAAATTAGTAGAGAAAAACAATGAAACCAAAAGCTGGTTCTTTGAGAAAACCATTCAATCGATAAACCTATTGATTGAGAAAAGGAGAGATGACACAATTTACCAAAATAAAAAATCATTACAGATTCCACAGATATTAAAAGGATACAGGGAAATATTATGAACCTTTTTATGCCAATAACTTCTATAGCTTAGATGAAGGGGGCAATTCCTTTGAAAGACCAAACAGCCAGAGTTACTTAAGAAGAAATATATAACCTGAATAACCCTATATCTATTACAGAAATTAAATTTTTAGGGAAAAAGCTTATCATAAAAAAAATTTCAGCCCAGATGGCTTCACTGTTGAAGACTGCCAAACAGTTAAGGAAGAAATAATACACATTCTCACAAACTTTTCTAGAAAATTGAAAATAAGGAACTTCAATAATTAAAGAATATTCTGGGTATTGTTATATGACAGTACCCACCCTGTGCATAATTAAGTCTTTGTTGAATGTAATGATTTTTTTTTTTTTTTTTTTTTTTTGCATGAGCAGGCACCGGGAATCGAACCCAGGTTGCCTGCTAAGCCACCGTGGCCCGCTCTTGAAATGATGTTTTAATATACTTTAATGACAGTTCTATATTTTTTAATTAAATTGTGAACTTAGAAAATTTGTACAGAATTTTAATGTAAAAAGGTAAATATTATATTTACATTTTATGGGAGAAGGAGATTTATCACCAAGAGGTAGTTTATTTATTTGTTTGCTTGCTTGTTGGTTTATTTTTCGCATCTTTATTGGGCATCTGTTATGTTGCAAGAATTGTGCTAGATGCTGGGGACTTAATGATAAGTGAAAATAAACTAGCATACTTTCTAGGGGGAGAGAATAGAATTACAAAATATCATGTTAATTGGCTATATTACAAAAAACCTATCTGAAGGCAAGGAAAATATATATTTTTTACTTAGAGAAGTTGTGGGTTTACAGAAAAATCATGTATAAAATACAGGGTTCCTGGGCAGTACAGTGGTGGCTCAGTGGCAGAATTCTCACCTGCCATGCCAGAGACCTGGGTTCAATTCCTGGAGTCTGCCCATGCAATAATAATAATAATAATAATAATAATAATACAGGGTTCCCATATACTACCCTATTATTAACACCTTGCATTGTTGTGGTTCATTTGTTACAATTGATGCTAGCACATTTTTATAATTGCACTATTAATTGAAGTCCATGGTTTAATTTAGGGTTCACTGTGTTGTGCAGTTTCATGGATTTTGAAAAATATTTTTATCCTAGTTAAACACATATGACTGAAAACTTCCCCCTTTAACCACATTCAAATATATAATTCACTGCTGTTAATGGTATTCACTGTTGTGCTACCATTACCACCATCCGTTACCAAAACTTTCCCATCATCCCAAATAGGAACTCTGTACATTTTAAGCCTTAACTCACTATCCCCTACCTGGACCCTGTCTCCTGGTAACCTGTATTCTACATCTTGACTCTATGAATTTGCTTATTCTAATTATTTCATATCAGTGAGCGCATACAGTATTGTCCTTTTGTGTCTGGCTTATTTCGTTTCAATATGATGTTTTGAAGGTTCATCCATGTTTTCACAAGTATCAGAACTTCATTCCTTTTTACAGTTGAATAATATTCTATAGTGTGTATGTACCACATTTTGTTTATTCAGTGTTCTGTTAATGGACACTTAAGTTGCTTCCATCTTTCAGCATTTGTGAATAATGATGCTATGAACAGCAGTGTGCAAATATCTGAAGGAACAGATTTCTAAAAGTGTTCAGCAGAGGACTCTGATTTACAGATAGATGGGGATGGGTGATGTTTTAGGGATAACTCTTGTAAAGAAGAGGTATTGGAGTTGAGCTTTAATGGATGACTAAGATGTAATTAGAGGAAGGATGTGCCTGTGCTGAAAGAGGGAATGCTGTGTTCAGGGCCGCAGTGAGAGGAGGCGTGGTGTATGTGAGGTGATGATGGAAAGGCCTGGATGGCTAGAGTAGAATCTGAGTGGGGAGGAGCTTCTAGGTGACATGGAGCACAGGCTAGCAAGGACTGGGTCAGGTGGTTCATTCTTTTAAGGTTGCCATGTTTTTCAAGGTTTTTGAAGTAGGATGATGTGATCAATTGCATGTTTGAAAATAATTATCTGGCAACAATGTGGAAAACAGACAAGATGGGGCCCAGAATGGATGAGGAGAATGGCTAGTGGAATAGCACATGTGAGAGCTATTGGGAAATTGGGTGGAGGTAGTGCTGACGGAAAGGGATGGAATTGAGCAAGATTCAAGGAAGGGAGTTAGCAGGGTTTGATGATGGAGGAGAGATGTTAAGGATAACTCCTTAAGTTTGTGGATAGATGGACAATATCATCTCTCAGAAAGGGAACCCTGGATGAGAACTAGCTTTGGTACAAGAAGATCATGAATGGATTCAGGGTTGACTGTACTGAATTGGAGGTGTCTTAGGGCAGAGCCTGGGTTAAAGTATAAATTTAGAACTCATTGTAAAGAGAAGTCAATTGAAGCTGTAAGTCTGGTGAGGTTTTACATGGAAATTACAGAGTGAGAATACGAGAAGGCCTAGTACTGAGCCTTGAGGAACTCAAAATTAATGACCAAGCAGTGGTTGATGAGCCTGAAGTGACTAAGAGTAAGTGATCAAAGAGGTACAATTAAGTCCAGAGAGAGGGTATCCTGAATGTAAGCAAAAGACGGGCAATATGCTGTTGAGCGGTCAAGTAAGATGAGGTTTGGAAACCTCAAACTTCTATTAGGTTTGGCAGCATGGTTGAGGGAAAGAGGGCACTATGAATAATTGTTCTAGGAAAATAGATATAAAGTGGGGATGTGCTGGGCACAACCGGGTATGTGGTCAGCCTGGTCATTCAGCACAAGCCGATTTACTGAAGTAATGAGGGTGGTATAGTCTCTCGACTCTATTTGAACTCTCTCAGCCACTGATACCTTATTTGTTATGTTTCTTTTCCCCCTTTTGGTCAGGATGGCATTGTTGATCCCACAGCGCCAGGCCCAGACTCATCCTGGGAGTCATCTCCCACACCACCTGGGAGAATTTCACCCCTGGATGTCGTGTCCCATGTAGCCGGGAGGGCAATGATTTCACTTGCAGAGTTGGGCTTAGAGAGAGTGAGGCCACATCTGACCAACAAAAGAGGTTCTCCGGCAGTAACTCTTAGGCATACCTATATGTAGTCTAAGCTTCTCCGCTATATACATAAGCTTAACAAGAGTAAGTCTCAAGATCAAGGGCTTGGCCTATTGATTTGGGAGTCCCTAATGTTTGACACAATGTCAGGGGATTCTCTGGTGGTAAAGTTTAATAGTCCCATATTTTCTCTCCCATCCCTCAAGGGACTTTGCCAATACCTTTTGATTATTTAGTTAAAATATTCTAGGATGTATCTAGGCATTACATTAGCTATACAGGATTAAAGGCCCTCATTGTTATTCTGGGCTCTCTGTGTTTCGATTGTTTAAATGTTCTATCTAGACAGGTTGGATTATGTGCTACTGAAAATTTAGGTTCTGGACAAAGTAAACCTTTCTTCCATTGGTATCAAAGAGTTGGTAAAGTTCTAAAATACAAGCGATGAATGTTTAGCTTTTGAGTATTACTTTTTCAATTCAAATAATTAAAATACGATCTAGTTCTGTTTCTATGTGTGGGAGAAGTAGCTTTTATTTTTTTCCTTTTTTAATCCTTTTCCACTGCTGGGGTGGTGGGGAGAGGTTGTAATTAGGAATAGGGGTAGGGATGTTGAGTGAAGGGAATTGCAACCAAGAAGTTACGATTTAAGGGATGATTATTATTACTGCCTCATTATATAAATATTCCTTTTTTCACTTTCTGGCATTTTGGAGTAAACGGGGAAATACCTGTAATCTTGCTGCCTTGATCTGTGATAATGATTGCATAGCCTTTATCTTGTGCCCTTGTCGTGGTAAAAACCTTGTGACTGACCTTCACTTGTACCCATTTTATCTGGTTTTTCAACTTTGGGATCTTATGATCACTAAAGATAGCTCCTAATGTTTATTATTGAAGGGCCTTGGGTCAACCCAGAACTAACTCACCACAATTCCAAAGTTATCTTGATAACCAAAACTGGATCTAACCAAAATAGGCCCGCCTGACATGTGCACTAGCTTAGACTTTAACCTGTAAGTGACATACCTCATTGTAATACTAAAAAATCACACCCATTATCAATTAAGGCCACCATTTTCTTGCATTTGTTCTGTGACTAAGCATATAATCAATCTGCACATGCTCAGTAATCAGATCACCTCTAATTACATCATCTGGGTCCCTGTGCTCACTATTCTTAAACCTGCCCATCTTTTGATACTACAAAACTATCAGAATTACTGCCATTCTGGGAGACAAATTTTGGGGCCGATAGGCCATCTGGTCTCCTGCTTCGTGCCTGTCAATAAACTGTTTCTCTCTTGGAAACCCCGGTGTCTTATTAAGCACATCGGGTCGAGGACTCACTGCTTCTGCCGGATATCAGAATCTGATATATATATATCAGAGTTAACAAGCTGACAATTTTTGGAATGGTTTGGTATTTCTTTCCCTTCCCAGTTGTGTCACAGCCGTCCAACATAAATTTTTGTCCTTTGCAGTTAAAAATGTTGACATTGATTATATCCAAAATTAGTAATACATGCCATTTCTTCCATTTTTTTTTTTTTTGGCTCCTGGTTTAGATGTTCTGTGGTTCTCAAATTTGAGTGTACATTAGTATCACCCAGAAGGCTCGTTAAACTACAGATTGCTGGATCCCACCCATGGCTTCTATTTTAGCAGGTCTGGAATTGGGGGTGAAAAATTTGCATTTCTAACTAGTTCTTAGGCAGTGCTGATGCTTCTGATGTAGGGAAACACCTCTGAGAACCACTGATTTAGCTCACTGAGCTCATTAACCCAGTAGTATGTTAACCCAGGTGTAGCCAAACTGTGTGCTGGAGATTAAGGTACAATGTAATTAGAGAGCTTTTCACTGCTCTATCTTGGAACCAAGAAGTTACTCAACTAGTACCTTCTTGGTTCCAAGATAGAGCAGACACTGCAAGCTGCTTCTTTGTTGGCTCTTGGCAGCATTTAAACTGGGAGTTAGAAAGATTGATAAGAAATTCTGCCACGGGTTGGACGGGCAACTTGGAATTTGTCTGAAAAATAGGATTCCCCATCTGTTTTTGTGCTTTTGGAAAATTCTGTTAAACAGAAGAGAAATACAAACTCTATTAGAAGGCCAAGATTGGGAGGTTTGTATAAGATTTTGTGGAACCTATTCCTTAAATTGAGGCACATAAACATATAAATAAGGAGAATTATTGTTTAAAATATTTAAATTAAGGTTGGGAGGAACTGTGGCTAAATAAGACAATAAGCCAAGTTTTAAAGTTATGAAAAGATCAAGTAGAGACATTATTCTAGGCAAAGCTCCTCTTTAACACTGAGACTTCAAGCTAAAAGTAAAGCAACCATGCCATTTGGTTGTGGGAGTTAGGGAGTAATTTCAGGGACAAAAGTCTAGGAAGTCAGATGAAAAAACAAGATTGCAAACTGTTGCTCCTTGATGATAAAATTCATTCTAGCTGAAGTGTAACTCATTATGTAGTGCTGCTTCTAAGGGATGTTGGTGTTTGTAGTCCTAAAATTTGGGATCACTTGTTCTGTAACAAGAAATCGAAACTATAGACCCTATTGCTTTATTTCACTTCTGTGTATAGTATACTTTTCTACTCAGTAGCCAATTAAGAATTCCTTAATTGAAGAATATGAAGAAAACCATAACAATTTTGACAACCTTTCCCCACCCCTCAATGCTTAATCTCAGAAATATCAAGTCTGGTTTTACATAAACAGTACTAGAATAGGAACAAAAAGAACTGGGTTCTGGTTAGGAGATCTGGTTCAGATCTGTAAATGAAATGGAAGCTGCTTTTCTAGATGATTGCATCTCTAGATGTCATTGCTGAGTTAACATTTAGAAACCACTTGTCCTTCCAGTGAATGATCTCAGAGTCATCTGACAAAGATTTCAAAGCAGCCATCCTAAAAAGGCTTCTATAAGCCATTACAAAGTCTCTCAAAATAAATAAAAAAATAAAAAAATCTCAGCAAGGAAATAGAACTTATAAAAAAGAAACAGATGGAAATTATAGAACTGAAAACTACAATAACAAAAATTAAAAAAAATCTCACTGGATGGGCTCAGAAGTAGAGTGTAGATGACAGAGGATAGAATCAGTGAACCAAAGGACAGATCAATTGAATTTCCTCAGTCTGAACAACAGAGAGAAAACAGATTGGAAAAAAAAATGAGTAAGTTGCCAAGGGCTACACACTGTTCCTGAAACTGTTATGAAACAGAGTAGATGGTATGTAAACAATAAAATAATTTCATTCTCTCTCTCTCCTTTCTCTCTCAGCTCTTGTACTGTCTTTTTCTCTCTCTCTCATCTCTGAGATGTCAGAATCACGTAAGATCGTCATCATGCTTTGGCCCCTTTGTGAAACTTGGGAAACTAATATAGCACAACCTGATTAAACGTGCATGTCTTCTGGATGGCTGCATACTCAGAAGCAATGTGCTGGCAAACAGGAGCCTGAAGAGGGCTGAGGGGGCAGGCCAGCTGGCTGGGGAAGCCCACCTTGGAGCCAGCGATCTTGCCTAGTGATAGCGAGAGAAGAGCTGTAACCAGTCTGCTGCTCTCAGCAGCACTCGAATAGCCGATGCCCTGATACAGACACAAAGAGAAAACTGAGCCCTGGACACCTGAATGTGGCCATCCTCAGAGAATGCCGGGCAGCAGGTGGGGCAGGTGGTAATAGCATGCATCAGACATGACAGAAAGGGGTTAAAGTTTTAGGGTAAAACACAAGAGAGTCTTTTATTTTGCCAATATATCATTTTGCCAATAGTGATTATATTTCAAAGTTTTCTTAGGAAGGTTTCTTCCTCAAACATTCTGTTCCCATATTAGACCAATTATATTATTTTCTGGTTCTGGGTGTTATGTCAGCATAAGTGAACTTCACTTTCAGTAATGATGATTAAGTGATCAATTGTATTTAATTAGAATATCATAGGCACAGGTCCTTAATTCATTAATTCACTGGACAAATAATATATCAAGTGCCAGTGCATGCCAGGTGTTGAAGTATAGAAGTAATCCCAAAGACCAAATACTCTGCACTTAGGGAGCATGTGTTGTAGTGCAGGGAGATATTGTATAAGCATGGTTCATTAGTAAACTATATCGTTTTTAAATAGGAGTAAGTGCTATGAAGAAAAACACAGCAGGGCTCAATGGTTGGGGAGTGTCAGGTACAGGGGGACGTTGCAGTTTTACACGGAGTAATCCGGGTAAGTGTTACTGAGAGGGTGACATTTAAACAAGATTTTATGATGTGAGTGAAGAAGTAATGTGAATTTCCAGAAGAGTATTTCAGGCAGAGGGAATAGTCAGTGCAGAGGCCCTGAGGTAGGAGCCTGTCTGGCCAGTTCGAGAAACAGCAGTGCCCAGTGTGACTGTGGGGGTGGTGGTGGGGTGTGTGTGTGTGTGTGTGTGTGCATGTGAATAGTAGTTAGCCAGTAAGGGAACAAGGGAGCAGAATGTGCAGGGCCGGGTTGGCCATTTTAAGGACTTTGGCTTTTACTCCGAGTGTAAATGGGATTTTGAGGGTTTGAGCAGTATTACAAATTATAAATAAGCAATGAGATATTTCAGTTAGAGTAAGATGAAAGAAATGAAATTCCTGAATATACGTTGACAGCCTTATCTTTAACTAATGAGAACCAATTTTTCAACTGATTTTTAAAAAGATCTAAATTTTCCCCATCAACAGACTACTGTGCATCTTATTCACAGTTTATGGCCCTATTTATTTCAGCCCACGCTCTGATGATACTTAAGAGTTTCTTTGGGTGATAATGATCTTTTCATCATCTTTTTTATTACTCACATTTAATATGAAAGTCCCAACTGATTCTGAATTCTTCATGTGAGAGGCTTTTTATAGTACTCTAAGTCATTGTTGCTTCCCTCCCCTCTCTTCCTTCCTCCTTGTCTTCCCTCTGGGAAGGCTTCAAACGCTGTTTATAGAGAGATGCGCTGAACAGTGACGTCCTCAGCTGTTTGCAATCTCTTACTCAAATTTCTTCCTCTGTGTGGTTGACTGGCTTTCCCTTCACATTGTCCAGCCAGCCTTCCACACCTTCAAATGTCCCACAAGCCGATAGGTAGATTAAAATACAGTTTTCCTAGGTGGTCATATCCAGACTTCTCTAATAGGACTTTTAGCCTTCGACTTGCCATAAATGCAGCACCTTGGACAGTTTAAAAACCAAAGACAGGTTGTTTAGCCAGGAAGATCGGGACTAAAGCTCTGCACTACCTCTGCAGCTCCCACCATGACTCTTCTGGAAGTTGGCTGGCAGGATACTTTAGAAGCAATAATGAGTACTGAGGTAAAAGGGTTGTAAGCCGGGCAGATATACAAAATGTGAGACATCTGAGAATGCAAATTTAAACAATGGAATATCCTCAGTGTCTGCAGGGCAGATGACATTCTAATTTGAGGCATTTTGATCAAAGGAAGGACACTGTGTTGTCCATGAGGCAAGGAGCAGATGTTGAGCTGAAACTGCCAGCCGAGGTCCCACTCAGGGAACAGACTGCATAGCCTCATAGGGTGGATAGAACTCTGAGAAGCTTCTGAGCTCTACTCACATGCTCTATTGCTACCGTCAGCAGGATACACACAGCAAGTACACTTCAGAGACCACAAAGCTTCCTCTCCAGGCTTCTTAAACAATCCACAATACAAAAACCTATCATCAACCACTTGAACCACGTGGTAGAAGGAGAGGTAATAGATGTCAACGGATCAGAAACAATATAGAAGTGGAGCTTAAGAAGAGAGCAGGCAATGGCTCATATTTCAAAATGCAGCGCATAATTTACAGGCTGTTTCGTTAGGTCACAAGCATGAACATGAGAGAAAAAAGATAGTTATTCCAATGTGAGATTTTAGAGAAAGAAAACTCATTGACCATAAGCTCAGGTTTTGGGTAGTCTTATGAATTTGTACTTTTCTGAGTTTCTGTATTAAGATCTTTTAAAGCCATAAGAAATGGCCTCTGCTTAAGAAATGAATAAGATTTTAGCAAAGTGGCTAATCCTGGCTTCACCTCTGCTTCCCTGGTATGTGGATTACAGCAGAAGTTGTGATGTGGAGGTGTGTAGCGTGGCATGTGCTTTCTTTGTTTGCATTTTAATTTTTAATTCTGAAATATTTTCATACTTACAGGACAGTTGAAAAAGTAATACAAAAGTCACGCAGAGAATGGCAAGTATTGTTTTCAAGATCATTCTCACTTGATGATTAATACACACCCTCCTATGTTTGAGCCATAACAACGTAACAGTGGAATGAAATATGACCCTGTGGAGAAATATATTCTAGGTCATCTGATGAATGTTTAATTCTTAGATTTTTTTTCCCATTTTTGGCATTGGCATGAATTTGGGATGGTTGCCATCATCTCTGAGGGATTTAAAATGTGCTTTTGGAGTTTGTGGGAACGAAGCCTCAGGGGATACATGAGTTAATTTGAGCAATGTAGTCTTGTTGTTCTCCTTCTTGACATTTTCATGTCTCTTGGATATCTGATTTTAGTATGTGCCTGGAAATTTTGTACTTTCATAAGTCGTATCCTTTATAATTTGGCTCGTGCCATACTACTGGAAAACATTTTATTTTCCCCTATATATTTATATTATTATAGCGTTCCATATAGGAGGTGGGTTTTGGGATATGTTTGAAGCAGGAAAGCAAAAGAAAAAGTACTTTATTAAAGGTTTTAATTTCTTTCAGTAAATCTCTTGTAGCTGTCGAACACACATTTTCCTTTCTTCCTGTTTTTTTTTATTTCCTTCGGTAGTCTACCTATATAGTGCATAGCAACCAAATTCTTGAAATTTCTGCTGTTTCTTTAGTTTTCTAATGATTTGGAAAAGAGTTGTCCAGTAGAATGCCAAGTGAGATCCATTGACCCATATTTTCACTCCATTGTTAAATGGAATGAACATAGAATGGAAGAGTATAATCCCTGACCAGGAGATAATTACAATCTAATTAGAATAAAGCAATGGCTTCTATGTAATTAAGAATTGGATGCACCATTCAATGCTAATAAAATTTGCAGAAGATAGACGGAGGATTTCAAACATTGCATTGCATTGCACCTTGGCGTGCAATGCAGATGGACCCTAATGCATTACCAGCCTGGCTGTCTGAGGACTGTTTTGCAATGGGGGAGGCACCATGGAAAATACACTAGATTCAGAGAGTCCTTTTTTTTTTTTTAAATGCATTTATTTAATAACACTTGAATGTGGTAAAAAATTCAAAAAAGAAGCAAACGTATACAGTGAAAAGTTAAGTTTGCCTTTTCCCCCTGATCTCCAGGGCCCCGTTTCTTTTCCCTGGAAACAATCACTCTTAAAATTTTTTGGCATATACTTACAGAGATAATCTATGCAGTTCTGAACACCTACATACATGTTTTTCTTGTCCTTTTTTTCACATCAAAAATAACATATACAATATTTTGCGTATTTCTCCCCTCCTACATACACTTAATGAAACTTAGAGACTGTACATATCAGTAATATAAAGTTGCCTGTTTTTAAAAGGCTGTGTGGTGGTTGTCTGTCTTGTGAGAGTACTATAATTTATATCTTTTATTACACTACGTTCTAGTATAATTGTGTCAGCAGGAAACTCTCTGAGTTAGAAACAAATGAACACTGAAGAGGTTGCAGAAAGTTTAATGAAAGGACTATTTGCAGAGTGTGGGTGGGGATAAGGGCAACCCGTAAGAGATGTAGAAGCACCCTGGGAAGCTCTAACTACCCCAGATCTGAAGGGAAAAGCAGGGAGAAGCAGTATTACTGGAGGCAGTGAGAGCTGTGTCCCTAGGAGAGGGCTCCCTGACACGAGCTGTGGCCTTTAGTAGAGAGCACAGCCTGGGGTATGATGGTAAATGCTTTAACAACCAGCACTCTGGGAAGTGGACCCTAATTTGTAGTGTTTGCTGACTTCCATATGTAATATTCCCACCATGGCCAATTTCAGGCTTCCCACATAATGTCACTGAAGGCAGAGTTGGAGAGAGATGCAAAGAATCAGCTCTTTGAGCCAGTGTGAACCGGCAGTGCACGGCCATAGCCACTGTCAGTCAGGGGCTCTCAGCAGGGAGGTTGTCCTCTCCTATGCTGGTGTCTTCTCTCAGCCGAATCCCACCAGAAGACAGAAAGCAGGGGAGCCTGGTTGATGTTGTCCCCAGAGGCCAGAGATGAAGAGTGCCGGAGGGTAGATAGATATGGAGCAACACACAGAGACTTTCCAGCACACATGTTGTATGATTGGGGTCATTCATTCCACCTCTCTGAGTCCCTGTTTCCTCATTTGTGAAACAACAGATCTAAGTCAGTGTTCTATGACCCTTTCTATGCTAAGGTTCTCTCATGACTCTGTGATCAGTGAATTAAGTGACCTAAGCAGGTTAGGCCATTTAGTGCACATTTGCTGACTATTTAATGTGAGATGCCTGTGGGTCCCTGCACTCAGGGAACTTATGTCTAACAGAGGAGATAAGATGTGCCCATGTAGGTCCAGCTGTATGGTGGGGTGTTGCTGATGGGACCAGGTGTTCAGAGGATGAAGTGATCCCCTTTAGCTGGGCTGATGAAGCTGTTGATGGCAAAGACCTGGGGAGACCTCTTCGTTCTCTGCTTGGGAGTTTGAGTTGTTCTCCCAGTGGGGGAAAATGTTGGCTCAGTCTAAATATACCACTAGTTCTCCAAGTATCGTCCGGATCCCAGCAGCATCACCATTGCCTGGGAACTTGTTAGAAATCTGAATTCTTGGGTTCCACCCTAGACCTATTGAATCAAACTTTGTGGCAGGGCCTAGTTATCTGTGTTAACTCTAGGTGATTCTGATGCATGCGTACATTTGAGAAATACTGAGTTATACAGACCATAGGTTCCCAAGCCTGGCTGAAAATCAGAATCAGGTGGGGAATTTAAAACACACCCAGACACACACACAAACATACACACACACACACACATGCCCTTCTAGGCTGTACTTCAGACCTACTTAATCAGAATGGGAACTGGAATCAATGTGGAGTTAAATGTTTTCCAGATATCATAAGCTATGATAATTTTCTACTTTCGATTTCAATTTTTGAGGTAACACTGAACCTATTTAATAACTTATGTTGCTGATATAGGCCTATTCTTTCTTCTCCTGCCTCTTGTAAACTCATACTCTCTAAATACTTTCAAAGTCTGAAAGAAGGCAGCTGCTTTAATTGAGGGTGGAGCTGATTGTTCCCTGCCTGGAGTGGGTGGCGGAGAGGAGTTGAAGAGGAGGAAACTGGACAGCTTTGGAGGTCTCTGAAATGTGACCTTAACATTTCTTTGTGATTTAGCTTGTAGAAATTTCCAGAACATTAGACACACCCTTTAACTAATCCTGTATTAAGTACAAGAGCTATATTTGAAAGGAAAATTGCAACAGTTTGTGAACCGTTTATACCTCTGCCTGTTTATAGTTCTTGATGGAAAAGTGTAAAGCTTACTACTATTGTTGAGAATTTGAGACAGGATATCTGGGTAGTGAATTGGACAGTTGTTGGCTTATTTGAAGCCTGAGTTCTTCTCTGAACACTTCTGGACAGTGTTCAGAAGTTCAAAGCAGAGCTCTCCTTTGAGTTGTGAAGGCAACTCAAATATAATGCTGTGTTGGTGATTATTAATAATGCTGCTATTAACATTCTTTTTGTGGACATATGTTTTCATCTATCTTGGGTAAATACCTAAAAATGGAATTGCTGGGTCTTAACTTGGTTTAACTTTGTAAGAAACTGCCAGTTTTCCAAATGTACTATTTTACACTCCCATCAGTGATGTTTGGGAGTTCCAGTTGCATTATAGTCTCACCAACATTCAATATTGTCAGCTCTTTCTATTTTATCCATTCTGTTGGGCTTGTAGTGTTATCTGGGGTTTAATTTGCATTTCCCTGGTAACTAATGATGTTGAACGCTTTTTCATGCGTTCAACAGTGAAACACATGTTTTTGACCTTTCACATATCTTCTTTTGTGAAGTGTGAACGGGGACTTTAAAATCTGCTTTATACCATAATATCTCAAATGTTATTTTCTCCACTGCAGTTTCACCTATGATCTGAGCTGCACTTGATTTTTCACTATCCTTGAAAATACCCTGGACTTTTAAAATGTCATACCTTTAAATACGCAGTTCCATCTGCCTCTTCACCCTTCCAGCCCATCTGGGATATCACCTTTGGGTTGGTTAGCCTGTGGTTCTGCCCTATGTTTATAGAACTAGTTTCCCTCCTCTATGCTTCTGTGGCCTTGATTGTATATTTAAGTGGTTGCATTTGCTATTTCATGTACAAGTCCTTTCAGCCTCACTGAGGGGATCTTGTCTTATTCTTTGCATTCAGTGTTTATCACCTGGTCTAGAATAGAGTCTAGGCCCAATAAGTATTGTTGGATTAATTTATTATCCATTTGATCCTCCCAATAGTTTTGTGAAAAACGCTGAATGGTAACCCAGAGGGGTCAAGTGACTAGTCCAAGGTAACATAGCATGTTTGTTACAGAGCCAGTCACTATTTGTTATGATGTTTCGATTTTTACATTACAGTTTTCCAAATAGCTGTGTTACTTTAGGAACAGTGGCCTTTGAATTAGCTACATGTACCTCTGAACATGTACAGAAAGACTTTTTAAGAGAAATTTAGGCACAGGATAGTTTTAAGGGAATCCATTGTCAGAGCCTTAATTTGCATATGCACTCACCTAAAATTGACTAGCCTGAGAAGACGCCTGTGGTCAAGGAAGGCATCAGTCAAGCTTGGTAGGGCTGTCCTCCCTCCTTTCATAATGGCTCTTCTCCCACTTTACAGAAAAAAAGCAAACCTTTCACCAATTTCTTGTCTTCCTGAGGTACACTGCCCAAAATGGAAAACTTCCACAGCTGGAAAACAAAGGGACAATTAAAAATACCTATGGTTTTGAGAAAGTGAATGGCTCTAATAACTGGAATTTTGCAACTCTGGGGTTTCCACTTCTTTGCTTTCACAGAAGTTGAAGGAGAACCAACCAGTTGTCATCTGATGATTTCAACTTTTAAAAAAAATTATGATAGATATATCTTAATTGTTGCTATGTTACTCAGAAGACTTCAAGGAATTGTTATAGTATAACAAACTCCCTCCATTTTTCATGTACTTATTTCTCTGAAAAAGATTTTTCAGTGTTTGCATTAAAAAAAAGAAAGAACACCTCCAACAGAAATAGAATTGATACTGGATGACAGCTTATGGGTAAATGAACTAATTTTTAAAAAGTTGCATACATCTCAAGATATACATTTCCAAATAAAATTTTACTTTTAATAATTATTTTTCAAAAACTGTAACATGTCAAATCATCTGTGTCTTCACAGTAGTTGTATTAACACAGAAGAAAATTTGAACACTTAGAACTTTATACTTTAATCATCTTAAATGTATATGTGTAGGTTTGCTGCAAAAAGAAAGTGTGATCAATAAGACTTTAAGTATAAGCTTGCTAAATTAGAATACAATTCTGTGTGGAAAGTGGAATGAAAATGAGTTAAAGGAGAGATTAATTAATGTAGGATTCCTGGCTTTTAAAGAACAGTTCATACATAAATTTTTTAGGTGGAGAATGGGTATTACACCTCTATGGTATTCAGATTCCATTGGATATATTTTTAAACAGGATTAATTGTACAATGTCGTTATCGGTATGTCAGAAATTACATGCTTTGCGACTACTTAAAATTATGAAGAAAAAATTTAGATGTTAACTGCACGTCTGAGTGGACGTAATTTTTCAAAAATCCTTTTTTGGGAGGAGAAGAGCATACAAAGGTAAAGACTAGCTGGATTAGGAGGCAGCTTTCGTTTTGCTTTTTCATCCTAAATTCCACTGCAATGTTCAATTTGCAGGAAAAACGTCAGCACTTACTCATAAGAATCTTTAAACTGTAGGGTAAAAAATGCCCCGTTTCGTTCCTCTTCATACCTCCCGACACCATGCTTTTGATTTGTAATTTTAAAAGATCCAAACACTGTGAAATAAAATCGCCTTGAGAGCAGCCAGATGGAAGGTCGTGATTTCCCCCTAGAGGAAAGAAGGACAAAAAACACCTTGGATGTCCTTAAATGCCAGGATTTTGGAAGATGAGTTAGTGTAATTACCAACATTTACTGGCTTCATATGCAATTCAGAATAGAAATTTTCTTAACTAATTAAAATAAACTTCAGATTTTTTTAAAAATGAGCTTTTCTGAGGTCTCAGGTTTCTCACTCAATTATTCTACATAATTTGACACTGGTTCTGTTTAGTTTCTGGCCATGGGAAGCTGTCAACACATATGTAGCCTGTGGTCCTCCCAATTCCTGACCTTAGAGTAAACTCCATAAACGCACTAGGCAGGCCGCAGCACGCGTTCTTTCTGCTTTTCGCCTGTATGAGGCGACAATATTTGTTCTTTCGTATCTGACTTATTTCACTTAACATAATGTCCGCAAGGTTCATCCGTGTTGTCCGTGTTTCAGGACTTCATTCCTCTCGCTGACTTACTCGCTGATGTAAACGGGCTATTTTGGTTAATCAGTCATGAGGCACAAGGCCTGTATTCGGGAGAAGAAAACACTGCACGTTAAACACAACTGCATCATTTATGCTAATTATTTTAAATTCTGGCCTTAGAATAACAGCCCCGTTCTCTCAAGCCGGGGCGGGGTAAAAAGCCGCCGAGATCGAGCTTTCCGCTGGGGCGGGCAGGCTGCGGTGCGTCGAGGAACGAGAGACGACCGCGAGGACCAGGTGCCGGGAGGCAGGAGATGCGCGCGAGGTCTGGGCGGGGCGCTGCCTGTAGGCGTCACTTCCGGCGCCAGGTCCACTTCCTGGTGAGGGACGGAGGGGGGTGGGGGGGTAAAGGAAATTGGTGCAGCCTGAGAGGAAGGAAGAAGGGTGAGAAAAAACGAAGCCCGAGACGTCCCGCACCTGGTGTGGCCGGGCTCGAGCTGGACCGCGGGAAGGTGCCGCGCGGAGCCAGTGCCAGGGTCGCTTGCCCGGGGTCCGCGCTCGGGGCGTGTCCGCGGCCTCCCTGCTGCTGCCACGCTAAGCGCTTCTGCTCTGTGTTGCAGGTCTACCCGGAGCCCCGGAGCGAAAGCGAGTGCCTGAGCAACATCCGCGAGTTCCTGCGAGGCTGCGGGGCCTCTCTGCGCCTGGAGGTGAGCCGGGGTGTAAGCCGGGGCAGGGTCGGGCAGGAGCGGCCGTGGAGCGGCGGAATGCGCACTTCGGCCTCGGTGGGCCGAGGAGACTGCGGTCCTCACGCCGGAGCGCGTTCTGGTCTTTCTCATAGAGTCGGGGGGCGGTACCCCCGGCGGGCCGGGGGCATGGAATGGGCTCTCCTCTCCTGGCATACCTCCCCGCCTCCCTCTTTACCCAGACCAAGTCCCGCCCTGGTTTCCTTGGGGGTGGGAGGATGCGAAGCGGGCTGTCGCGGGCCGGGTAACGGCAGGAGGAGGTAGTGGGCTGGGGAGGCCCAGTTGGTGAGAGGGTCCGAACGCGGCTTCCCAGGGCAAGGAGGAGCCTGTGAGTTGAAAATCCAAACTTTCCTCTGAGGAAAAGTGGTTCTAATAGTTTCTGATGTAAGTAACATAAGTCTTCAACAGCCATTTGTTTTGTCAGGAGTGTGAACTGATTCCTTGGCACCTGCCACATCATTGACTATTTTTAGGGATTCTCTTAGGACCCATATCCAGGTCTGGGTCAGTCCTTCAGAATCCTTAGCAGATGGTCAGGCAGGACGGGGTAGAAATAAAATGGGTCAGAAAACCCTTCAGCATCACTCTTTTTGCTGATGATTTGGTAGTTTTACTGGATCTCTAACATTTAATTTTTGGGTTAAAGAATTATTAACCTATGCCTGGATTATGAATTAGATGATTTGGGGGGCATACTTGGTGGGGTGTCTTTTCCATGTTGTATTAATTTGTGTCATTATTCTAAATGAGATGTTTTCAGTCGTTCAGTTGCAGCCCTCTAGGTATTTCTCTCTTTCATCTTATTTTACCGTATGTGATTTTTCTTACTGGATCAGATATCTAGCTAGTTGTTTGCTTGGGAATTGCGGTTTATGTGGTTGCAGTCAGTTCTGTACTTAATGTTGCTACTTTACCATTGTGAGCTTTAGTTTCCTTATCTGAGAATTGAGACAAGTAATCAAGCTCCTAGATAACCGTACATGAAAGCATTTCCCACAGAACCTATTACACGGTCTCTTACTGTAGGTTTCTTGGGGACAAATAATTTAAAAGTCATCAAGCCTATGAGGTAAGGATATGTAAGCTTATCTGTTAATGGGAATTAGATACGTGGGAATGATAGATGAAAGTAGTTTTTTTGTTAATGATTGTAAATGCTAAGATATTTTGTAGTTTGTGGTTTTGATGTCAGTGAGGAAATCATTACAGATAACGAAAGCTCTTAATGAAGATTCCAAAGACCTTAGAACTGTTTAAAGGGGGGGGGGGGAGTCATCATTTCACTAAAGTCTTCTTTGTTGTATGGACATCGTCATTTCATAATACAGCATCCTTATTGCATTGTGATAATATGCTTTGCTTTTTAGCAGATTTTACTTTTTCTTGAGTTTGTGAAATTTTATTATCCCTTTGGAACTATTGAGTTTTGTTTATCATTACAGTAAATTGGAAACTCAGTTGCATCTGAAAGTGTTTTGCACATTAGAATTATAGTCTGACAACTTCAGTCTAAGACTTAAGAAAGCATTGTTTCAAAGAAAGTTGAATGTTTAAAAAAAAAAACACCTCATCCTTGGTTTTCCCAAGGTTGTTTTTGACAGTTCATACAGCAACAGTTGTATAAAATTAAGAGTTTATTTAAAGGTGCTCTGGAAGAGTGTTTGCTAACATACCATCCAAGACAGTACCTGGCACATAGTAGCCTCTCAATAAATATCTGTTATTGAATGTATAAGCTTGTAGTTTGTTGATAACAAATAAGTTTCCTTCTAAGAAAAAATAAGTTATGACTTGTGTTGTTTTTAAAGAATTTCTCTCCCAATAAATTGAAAATAGAGGCAAAATTTGTTAGTATTTGTTCAAATTCAGCTATAAATCACACTTAAAATACCCAATTACCTAAGATATAATAAACAAGAAAATAATACATCAAAACCTCATCAATTAAAAAAAAGCAACTCATAAATTGTTCAGGATTGTGATTTATTTATTTATTTATTTTTGAGGTTACCCTGAAAAGGGAGCTGTGCATGGTTTGCATCCAACTTGGGCTTTTACTTTGTTTTAATCTGTTGTTAAATCTTCATTCCCTGAGAGACTTGGTCTTGGATGTGACCACAGTGCAGCAGTTTCCCAGTGTTTATCAAGAAAAATGCTTAGAAAGGGGATGAAAGGGGAAGGACCCAGCATTTTTTGGAAATACATTCTAGGCTTTATACAGTTCATTCTCACGATATTCTGAAAAATGACCAACTGTAAAGAAACATTTTGAAATTACAAACATGGTACTTAAAACCAAATCGCTTACATTCTAAATTAGGCCCCCACCCCCTTCTCCCCTGCCCCCATAATTATAAACGTCAATGTTTTTTTTTCTAGGGGTTAGTTTTCAGACTGTCTGTTTTGGGTATATGTATTTTCTTATTTACTGCCATTTTAAACTATCCTAAGATTTCTTAAAGGAAAAGTGGAACTTCACTGTTACTAATATATCAGTTATTTTCCATATGCATCTTATTTAGTTCTAGGAAATTAGATATTATCACCCTTTCAGGTTATGAAAGGAGTTTTATAAATTAATTTTAAAGGACTATTGTGCAGTTTGCATTTATTGTTAAACTTTGAGAAGCAATTTAGAAAACATTTTAAAGAGGAAAACACATACAAATTAGATGACCTTTCCATTTTTATTGTAACTATTTTTTGTTGCTACTCAGCATAGGTCTTGAGTCTTTCTTATGTTTCTCTAATTAATAGAGAATTTTAATAAGAATTTAGCTCTTTTTTTCCATGTTCCTAATGATTGTTGTGAGATCTATCAGATGTGAACCTGTTTGTTTATATCTAGATAATGAAAGTTGGTACTTTCTTGAAGAGTTAAATTTACCGATAAAAATAGTCAGGCACTGTGATTCTATTTGACTACTCTTAAGCATATTGTATTTAGAAATGCTAGTTTGCCTAGAATAGTAAGGACCAAACTTGTCATAGATAAAATATGAAACATTATCGGATGATTGAGAAAAGCTTGCTCATGCTGATTTAGATCCTGTCTTTTATAGTTGTCCAGAGTTTCCATCTGGTCTCTCTGGTTTCAGTTATCAACTGTCATACCTTTTTCTTTGTAATTATGTATCACTTTCCAGAGGACTTTTGCATATCATCTTATTTGCTCCTCATACCTCTTAGGAGTTATCACAGGTGTTGTGTTACAGGTAAAGAAACAATGCCTAGCATTTTAGTTCTCAACATTAACTGCTGCTATGAATCACTGTTGGCACTTCAAAAAATACTTATGCTTATGTTCCATCACCAGAGTTGGTACGTTCAGGTTGTGGGGTTCGGGTGGGTGAAGATGTGGAAGTCTCCTTGCCTGAATTAAAAACAAAAACTGCAGGGTTGTGCAGCCTTGTTTATGAAGGAATGGTACCTGAGCCAGAATGAGGATCTAGGTCTTTGAACTTCGTTAGGTGCTTTTTTCACTGTACCGTATGTTGTATTGCTTACCAACCCTTCTTGAGAGGCAAATAATTTCAGGTTTTGGAATTGAAACACTGAGCACATTCTTTTTCACATTATTCTCACCTCTATTAACTGTAAATTATTAAAGTTGCCTACTAATTTATGTACAGTAATGAGCACAGATTAGGTTAATTTATGTAGTAGAAATAATGGTATAGTTATTATTTGTGCTTAAAACTTTGAAAGGAAGCAGTTCCCTTGACTATATACTATTTAGGGGGAAGTGTTTTGGCTTTTATACTATTTTGGTGGCACTTAAATGGTAAAGTTTTTTTGTTTGTTTTAATCAGAATGAATTTTGGACTTGTTCATATCATAGATTTAAATCTTTGTCAACTTTGATGTTTTGCTTTAACATCAAATATCAAATTTGTTTTAACAAATTTGTATCTTATAGCTAAGAATCATTCCTGTCTTAGACCACTTCACTTTTTCATCATCAGTAGTAGTTGGCTTATTCTCAGAATAATTAAAAAAAATTTGTATCACTTTCGAAGAATTTTGTACAGGCTGATGATTCAGCAGTCTTGTTGCTATGTGGATGCTCCCTGGTTAACTAGGCATACTTATATCTCTGTTCTTTAGCAAATTTCTTTTGTCTTAGACGTTCAGATTTATTACTCATCCACTCGTGGTTGCACCATGTCTGCTTATGAGGAGCAATATAGTGAGGTGGCCCTGAGTCTGAGTGCCAGAGCTTTGCCACTTACTGGCTGTGTGATCTTGGGCAAGTTACTTTTGTGCCTCAGTTTCTGTAAAATGGGGATAATACCTTTTATATTTGTTGTAATGATTAAATGAATTAATGTAAAGTACTACCTAGCAGTTTTTAGATCCCAAGTAAATATTAGCTATCATTATAATTGTCATCATCGTTACTTTTTTTAGTTTTAACCATGCAGCTGTGTATTTGTTTTTATTTTTAACCAGTAATCCATATTCATTATATAAAATTCAGTAAATAGAGAAATGTAATAAGAAAATTAAAAATTGTGTAATACTACCATCTAGAGATTACCACTATTAACATTAGTGTATATTTTTCATTTACGGTTTTTTGTTTCCTTTGCACAAATGTGAATATAATCTTAAAATATTCATGACATCATAGTATACGTTTTGTAACATGCTGTGATTTATATAGTGCTACTTTTTAATGGCTTCCTAGCAGTTCATGGTAATTGCCATTTTTGGAGGTAGAGGTTGTTTCTAAGTTTTCACTGACATGAATGGTGAGCCATGTGATGAACATTTCTGTCCACTATCCTTCATCCTTGATTTTATCTGTAAGATAAATTTCCTGATGTTGCACTATTAGGTCAGAGGCAGTGATTTTTAAAGGCTTTATGCACTCACTACCAAATTATCCTCCAGAAAAGGGTTTTTCTCTTTTTTTTTAAAACAGCATTTTTTTCTTGTCAGTAGCAATATGAAAGTACTCCTTTCTAGTTTTGTACTGTAATTGTTATTTAGTTGTTTTAAATGTGTTTTCTTTCCTTAGGCAGATTAGAAACTGTTCATGGATGAACATTTTGGTCTTTTTTTCTGTTTTCCACAGTGCTCACATTTCTGGGCATATGTTAAGCTAAAATAAAGTAAATGTTAGATGCTCATGATTCCTGCAATTAATTAAAAAAAATTTTTTTATTGAAAAATCTTCACATACATACATTCCATACATGGTATACAATCGATGGCTCACAATATCATCACATAGTTGTATTTTCATCACCATGGTCATTTTTAGAACATTTGCATCACTCCACTTTTAAAAGAAATTTTTAAAAAAGAAAAAAACTCATATATCCCATACCCCTTACCCTTCCCTCTCTAGTATTTCAATCTACCCAATTTTTTACCCTTTATCCCCACTCTATTATTTGTTTATTTTTTATCCTTATTTTTTTATGTATCAATCCCTACCCTGGATAAAAGCATCAAACACAAGGTCTTCACAATCCCATGGTTACATTGTAAAAATTATATCATTATACAATCATCTTCCAAGTATTAAGGCTACTGGAACACAGCTCAGCGGTTTCAGGTACTTCCCTTCAGCTGCTCTAATACACCATAAACTAAAAAGGGATATTTTATAATGCATAAGAATAACCTCCAGGACAACCTCTTGACTCTATTTGGAATCCCTCAGCCACTGAAACTATTTTGTCCTTTTGGTCAAGAAGTCTTTTTCAGTCCCATGATGCCAGATCCTGGCTCATCCTGGGAGTTCTGTCCCATGATGTCAGAAAGATTTACATCCCTGGGAATCATGACCCATGTAGAGGGGAGGGCAGGGCAGTGAGTTCACCTGCTGAGTTGGCTTAGAGAGAAAAGCCACATCTGAGCAATAAAAGAGGTTCTCTGGGGGTGACTCAGGCGTAACTATAAGTAAGCTTAGCTTCCTCTTTCCAGAAGTAAGTTTCATAGGGGCAAACCCCAAGATTGAGGGCTTAGCTTGTTGATTTGGTTGTTCCCACCACTTGCACGAATATCTTGAATTCTCAAATGGAGAAGTTGAATATTTCCTCCTTCCTCCCCAGTCTCCCAAGGGGACGTTGCAAACACTTTTTTATTCTCTGTCCAAGTTACTCTGGGATATATCGGAGCATCACACTAATCTGTACAAACCAACAAGATCTCATGCCCTCTTCATGATTTCATGTGCTTTATGTGTTCAACTAAATTGACCATACAAGTTAAATTAGGTACCCTGCATTTAATTTTTGAAAGACGATGTGAAATTATTATTATTTCTAGAATAGGAAATAAAAGTTGGTAACTTCTGAAGTTTGAAGTGTTAACTTCCAGCTTTAATGTAAATAATTTCTGACATGACTCTGGTAAATAAGTTCTGGATCTTTCTGAACAAGTGGGAAATCTGGCTATAGATAAACACGTCATACAAACCATCTGAAGTATGCAATCACTGACTCACAGTATTATCACATAGTTATAACCCCATGATAAATTTTAGAACATTTTCATTACTCTAAGAAAGAAATAGAAATAAAGAAAATCCATATCTTCTGTACCCCTTATCCCCATTATTGACCCATAGTATTGGTGTAGTACATTTGTTACTGTTGATGAAAAAGTATTGTGTTACTGTTAAATATAGTCCATAGTTTACAGTAGGTCCATTTTTTTCTCATAACCCCCTCTCTTATTAACTCCTGTTAATATCGATAGTATCGAACAGTTGTTCTAGTTCATTAAAGAATTATTTTATATTTGTACAGTTAATCATGGGCATTGTCTATTACAAGATTCCCTGTGTTATACGTTCCCATGTTTTAACCTCCAGCTGTCCTTCTGGTGAATCTTAACTTCCCCTTTCCACCACATTCACATGGCATTCAACACTGTTAATTATTTTCACAATACTATGCTACCGTCACCTTTGTCCCTTTTCTAAACGTTTAATTTCAACCTAATTAAACATTCTGCACATATTAAGCGATTGTTCCCCATTCATTAGCCTTATTCTATATCTTGGTAACCTATATTCTATATTTTATGTCTATGAATTTACATATTACAACTAGCTCTTATAATAGTGAAATCATACAATATTTCTCGTTTTGTGTCTGATTTCACTTAGCATAATGTTCATCCATGTTGTCACGTGCTTCAGGACTTCATTCCTTCTTATCACTGAATAATATTTCATAGTATGTATATTTCACATTTTGTTTGTCAGTTCATCTGGTGATGGGCGCTGGGATTGTTTCCATCTTTTGGCAATTGTGAATAATGCTGCTCTGAACATTGGTGTGCAGATTTCTGTTTGCATCCCTGCTTTCAGATCTTCTGGGTATATCCCAAGTAGCAGAATTGTCAGGTCATAAGGAAACTCTATACTTAGCTTCCTGAGGAACTGCCAGACTGACCTCCATAGCAGTTGTACCATTTTACATTCCCACCAGTAGTGAATAAGTGTTCCAGTTTCTCTACATCCTCTCCAACACTTGTAGTTTCCTGTTCCAGTCTAATAGTTGTGAGATGATATCTCATTGTGATCTTTGACTTTGATTTCCCTGGTAGCTAGTGAAGCTGAGCATCTTCTTGTGCTTTTTAGCCATATGTATTTCTTCTTAGGAAAAATGTCTATTCATGTCTTTTGCCCATTTTTTAATTGGGTTGTTTGTCTTTTTATTGGTGAGATGTAGGATTTCTTTATATATTCTGGATATCAAACCCTTATTAGATATGTGGTTTCCTAATATTTTCTCCCATTGAATCAGTTGCCTTTTCAACCTTTTGACAAAGTACTTTGTAGCACTGAAGTATTCAATTTTGAGGAGTTCCAATTTACCTGTTTTTTCTTTCATTGTTTGTGCTTTGGGTATAAAGTCTAAGATTCCATGTACTTATGGTGTTCAATTAAATTGACCATACAACTTAAATTAGGTAATACTACCCAAAATGTAAATTTTGCACTAAATAAACATGTGTCCCTTTGGTCTTATTTGTCCCTTTGGTTGAAGTTTTAAAATATGGATCCTATCATTGTTTACCCTGTATTCTGGTCTACCCCAGTCCTATCCTTATAAACTTCATTCATATCTCTAGTTGAGGTCTGATCCTTTTTTTTTTTTAACTTTCTAAACAACTCCTGTATGGGGTAGTGCTGACTTTCATAGCTTCAGAGTTCTAACTCTGAATCTCAGATGTCACATAAATACCTGAAGTTCTGGAAATGGCCAGATTACTTATATTTAGGTCTTTGATCTGTTATAAGTTAATTTTTGTATAGGGTGTAAGATAGGGATCGTCTCTCGTGTGGATATCCAAGTCTCCCATCAGCATGTATTGTAGAAACTGTTCTGTCCCAGTTGAGTGGGCTTGGGGGCCTTGTCAAAAATCAGTTGTCCATAGATCTGAGTATCTGTTTCTGAACTCTGATTTTGATTCCATTGATCAGTATGCTATCTGTATGCCAGTACTATGCTGTTTTGACCACTGTGGCTTTATAATATGGGTAAGCACATTTTAAGATAAATTATAAATATGAGATAAGCTGATTTTCTTTTTTATGTGTGAGTGAGTAGGCTTTCATTCTCTCCTTTAAAGTTGAGAAGGTATTGAATGAAGTTTGGCTGGCATTTCTGAATTGGAATGATTTAATAAGGGTGAGATATTGAAAAAGAGATTACTTTATATATTTCTAAAAACTTATCTTTCTTGTATTTATTATGCTTCTCTGCTTAACTCTCAGTTCTAGATCTTAGCCAAGGTTATGGTTGAGATTTTTGTCCAAAAGAAAATTTTAAAAATACTATTAAAAGAATTAAAACATGGGGACCACTTATGTTGAAACTTAAGAAAAACGTGTTGATGCACATTTAGGAACTGATTGAAATAAAGGCAGAAGTTAATCTCTACAGTTCTTTCTGTAGGGATGGGATTCCCAACCCAAGTGTTATCTTTGTCCTTGATTCAAATAGATATCTTTGCGTTGAAGGTTTAATGAAGCATTATAAAGATATGTTTGAAACCACACACTACTCTTTTATTTTCTTCCCTCGTTATTTAGTCTATACTAAATAGACTAAATACTAAATATACTATATAAATATAGTATAATATAAATATACTAAATAGACTATATACTAAATATACTAAATACTATCCTAATGACTTAGTGTTTTGGTCACTACATGTTATTTATTGTACTCTTGAAGTCAATTTATTCGTGTTTTTCCAGAACTTGCCTTTAAGGAAGTTGAAATGAAATTATGAAATATGTTGAATTAAGTAATTTAAAAGGGTCATTTGGGAGAAGATATAAGTAACTACTCATTGAATATTTTCTAAGTACTTAAAAGCAAAGAAAGTTAATTTCTGTTCAGACATTGTAATTGCATTTTAATTATACCCAGCAAAAAGTATCAAAGATGGCCCTCTGTCTTATATTTTAGTTTCCTGCAAAACTGTTTTGTAGGGTGAGCATATAATGTCATCTCTGTATCCATGCTGCTTTTTGAATCTAGAGAGCTGGGCTTTTTTCCTTTGTTTGAGGTTTTTTGAGTTTCTCATTGTCTGGGGATCAGCAATATTCCATAAAAATGTAGTGCAAGTCACATATTTAAGTTTAAATATTTTAGTAACTATATATGAAAAAATAAAAAAAACATGTGAAATTGATTTTAATAATATACTTTATTCAACCATGTGTACCCTTAATATTATTTTAACATGTAAGTAATATACTAATAAGATACCTTACTTTTTTTTTTTTTTCGCATGGGCAGGCACTGGGAAATGAACCGGGTTTCGGGCATGGCAGACGAGAACACTGCCAGCTGAGCCATGGTGGCCTGCCCACGCTTTTTTTTTTCATATTAAGTCTTTAAAATCTGGTGTGTGTTTGTTACACTTACAGCATGTCTCAATTTTTCTTAGTCACATTTTAAATGTTCAACAGCTCCAGGTGGCTAGTAGATCTCATACTGGACAGCACAAGTCTAGATCATTTAAGAGGCTGGAGAAATACAGTAATCTTTGAAATTGAATGGAACTAACTTTTGTTGAGTACAAATTATGTACTGGGCATTTCATATATATAGTTGTTTTTTTTTTTAACATGGGCAGGCACCGGGAATCGAACCCGGGTCCTCTGGCATGGCAGGTGAGAACTCTGCCTGCTGAGCCATTGTGGCCCGCCCTATATATAGTTTTATTTAATCTTCACAAATGCCCTGCAGAGAAGATGGTGGTTTCCCCATTTTGCCAGGAGGAAATTGAGACTTGAAGTGGTTAACAGGTTCCAGGTCACAGCTAAGTGAAAGAACCAGTATTTAAACTGATTTTCCCATTTCCACAGAATAGCCTGTCTTTACAAGTGTGCTGCCTCCTGACTTCAAGTTAGTTGAACTATTTGATGAGAACAAGGCAATACTGTTAGATTGACTCCTAGCAAGGACCATAGTTAAGTTGTCAAGAGAATTTACCTGGTGGCAAGGCTGGCCTTCCTGGGCATGTGCCCAATGCAGTTGAGTTGCACTGGGCCCCACATTTAAGGATCCTGTGCTTGGTTTAGTGCTTTACTGCTGCCATCTGAAATTCTTAATAATTTTGGAACGAGGAGCTCTGCATTTTCATTGAGCACCAGACCTTGCAAATCATGTAATAGGTCTGGTTTGATGATATTTTTCTTAGAGGTATATAATAGATAGCAAAATTAAATAGGATTTTTTTTTCTGGCTCTTATTCTAAAATATATTTAACTCATGATACCAAGTTGGTATCATTATTATTCCCAGTTTATGCTTAGAAAGAAGGAGAGCTGGTTAGTGGGGGAATAATATTCAGATCCCAGCAGTTGAACTCTAAAGACTGAACTTTTTTCTTTTTTTTTAAAATATTTTTATTGACAAATTTTCACACACATACAGTCCCTACATGGTGTACAATCAGTGGCTCACAATATCTTCACATAGTTGTTTATTTTATCATCATGATCATTTTTTAGAACATTTGCATCATTCCAGAAAAAGAAATAAAAGCAAAAAAAGGAAAAACTCATACATCCCATAGCACTTACCCCTCCCTCTCATTGACCATTAGTATTTCAATCTGCCCAATTTATTTTACCCCTTATCCCCCCATTATTTATTTAATTTTTATCCATATTTTTTTACTCATCTGTCTATACCCTGGAAAAAGAATATCAGACACAAGGTTTTCACAATCACACAGTCACATTGTAAAAGTTATATGTTTATACAATCGTCTTTGAGAATCAAGGGTACGGGAACACAGCTCAACAGTTTCAGGTACTTCCCTGCAGCATTCCAGTACACCATAAACTAAAAAGGGATATCTATATAATGCATAAGAATAACCTCTGGGATAACCTCTTGACTCTGTTTGAAATCTCTCAGCCACAAACGCTTTATTTTTTTTATTTTTTAAACTTTTTTATTAATTAAAAAACTTAACAAAAGAACATTAATATATCATTCCATTCTACATATACAATCAGTAATTCTTAATATTATCACATAGTTGCATATTCATCATTTCTTAGAACATTTGCATCGATTTAGAGAAAGAAATAAAAAGACATCAGAAAAAGAAATAAAATGATAATAGAGAAAAAAAGA